>JAVTVY010001756.1:0-35785 GCA_036873755.1 Hanleya hanleyi | reverse complement strand
AGGGTAAGGGGGCGTGGCATTCCTATCACAGCCCAGATCGAGGGTGGGTTAAATTTTGGAGAAAAAAATTCGTCTGGCGAAGAGCGGCTTTTCGCTGACGAAAATAACGAAACGGGAGAGAAAAAATATGCCAATTTGATACAGTTTGACCGACCTTAGCTTCTTTAACCATGTACCATCTCTCGTGACTGTATTGATGCTGACAAAAAGTGATCAAATGTGTGAGAAAACACTTCCATTGATTTTAACGTATTCGCGCCTTTCTGCCATCTTGTGACCTTCCTGATCACGTGAATAAACAGACGTCGCTATTGGTTCTTGATGACGTGAGACAGCTGGTGAGACAGCTGGTGAGACAGCATTCTCAAAGAGAGCCGTGTCTACCCGCGGGAGACCAAAGCGACTCTTTCTCGCAGTAGGGAGTCTCGCGAGACGAGAATGGTGAGACAGAAGACCAACCCCATTCTGCGCATGTCCCTGTAAACTATGGCGGAAGAAACACAACGGCAAAATGACAAAATCCGTGTTTGATGGCAGATTTCATCTAATTAAAGGAGTCATTAGGTGGTTGTCATAGTGCTGGAGATGCCAAATCATATTATTTATTCGATAAAATGCTTTTTGTGCCTCTGTCTCAATTCCCGACGCCGTGTGCAGTTAAAGATCTCGAGCGACTGATGTCTTATTTAATTTTTTCCTTTTCGGTCTGTACAAGTGATTCGGGCTAAAGGGGTCAGCAACAACAACCAAAAATAAAAAATAGACTCCTTAGCCGATGTTTTCGGGCTAGACTTGTCAATAAATTCTAATATATTTTCGGAAATTCAATTATTTCGACAGCGTTCCTGTGGCAGGAGTGCAAACAGTTACACCAGGAGGGTCCCAGGGGACATCTCAGATCCATGTACAATGTGATCGATTTTTGCATGATCGCCCTCTACATGTCCTCTTACGCCCTCAAGGCTGTCTCTATATACAAGGTAGGTATTAGCAATAACATTTTACTCCCTCAAATCATTTCTGTGGGACCATTATCTAGACTTTCATGAGCATTAAATATTCAATTCACGACTTAATATGTCTGCTGTTCTATACTTCTCGTTATCATACCTCATCTCTGATATGGACCTTTTCAAAAACTCAGTGATTGCCTGGATGTTCTTCCAATCTCCCCACAAGCCAATCAAAATACTGGATTTTTTCTTCGAAAATTTGAACTGACCAATCAGGTTTCCTCAAAACCGAAAGATTTGCCGCCTTGTGGTACCGGAGTGTCTATGAAAATTCATCCAATCACACATAAATGTACGTATACCTAGTTAATACTGTGATGTCTGAGCATGGATGATGTGGACAAGTTCTTATAGCTCTATCCGGAAAGTGTCTTATCTCGTCCTGAATCACCTCCGCTCTTCAAGATCGGAGGCATAAAAAGTAATGCATTTTGGTTAGTAATGACATCGGTTTCACTTCAATCTCTGTAACAGTTTTATATTTTAGATTGAGAAACTATTCCGGACTATTTGTTTGAACAACCACTATACGGGAAATATCTGTCTGCAGTTTTTACATATAATCAATAGTTCTTGTATACAATTTACATTTAATATTCTGAATAACTGAATAGTAAATTACTTAAACTAATTGCGAAGGCCTTTGATACTTACCAGAAGTTCCCTGCACCACTGCTCCTCTAGTGGTACAAGGGAGATAAAACCTGTTTTGAATATTATTAGTACCGTATTTAATCTTTTATCAGTTGGTTTTGATGGTTGCCGCTAATATGTAATATGCGGAACCCATTATGTGTTCAGTTTTCATCAGTCTGCATTGTTTCAGTCTCACGGGAAGGGGCTTCTGCATACATGTACCAGTTGCTTTCTTTTCACAGGCTCAGAGTTCTGTATTGTTCTTTAAGGAAAATAATTCCTTCCAGCGTCTGATTAATAAAGACGACATAGCAGTACAGCATCACTATTGGATTACATCAGGTAAGAATTCTAATTCTATTCTATTCGCACATTAAATGAATTTGTTATAGGAAAAGGGCTATGGAAATACCATCAAAATCTCTTAAAGGAAAAGAACTATCAAGAAACAAATTGTTTTAATACAAAATCCCAATATATAATATAGATATGTAGATAAGTACAGATAAAATATACAATTAAAATATACATCTGATCATTTCAGAAAAGCTCTTTCTCTAGACACTACTTGTGCAAATCAGGGGACAGACAATATAATACAGGAAAAGTGAAAATCTTAGGATATTTTGGAAAAAGAAATTAGGAATCCAGAATATGAAGAAAATCACCCAACCGACATATACGAAGCTTGAAAATAAATCAGAACTAAAGTTGTTGCGCCAAGCTTTAATCTACGGCCACTTTGTACGTTCGAGGGTAGAGTGGATATAAAATGAGGAGAAACCATCGAGATATTTCTGAACAAACAATGTTATCAATAAACTTATTCCGAAAGTATAAAGAGAAGATGGGATTGAAATTAATAAACAAGCCAGACGTTTTACAGCGATTCTGCTAAAGTTGAATTATTGACTAAATGAAAGAATTTCTAACTTGATTAAATTTCCAAAGAACAGGCCCAATTAATAGAAGGAGAAATAGAGCAAAGTGAAATATTACTAAAATGAAAAATAAAGAAAGTCCTGGCTCAAATGGTTATACAGCTGATTTTCATTTCCAATAATGATAATGGAGTTTTCGTTTCAAGATGAATACATGAAGGCCATAGAAATGGAAAAAACTGTCCACCAAAGGAAGGAAAATACAGAGCTATGCTTAATATTGGCTCAGAATTTCATTACTCAATATTGTATATAAACTCGACTCATTTTATTGCATTGCCAAACGAATAAAGGGAGTATTAGATATTCAACTAGTAATACACAATCACGATTCATAAATGGGAGATATATTGGAGACAATACTCGTCTAATGTATGACCTACTGGAATGTACAGACAATAACAATATTCCAGGAATGGTTTTGTTAGTATATTTCGAACAAGCGTTAGTCTCAGTTTCCTGAGATTACATAGCTACATTTTCAATCGTTTTCAATTTCGAAGAATCGATGTAAAGATGAATATCAGTCAATTACCGCAATGTTAGTACAGCGAAGCCAAGGCTGTCTGAATCGGCTGTAAAAAGTTCAATGGCGAGAGTTTAACCATCGATATGATATCAGTTGGAGCTAGGCACCTCACTGCTAGGCATAGAATTTTCATGCAACTTGGTCACAATGTTAAAATTTAATTTCAACAAAAACTATACAAATAGAGAAGCTATGATCCAAAAGGATATTGCCCCACCCTGACAGAATAGCAGTATTAAAACACTTATTAAATACCACGATGTTCAAATTTATCTGACAAGGAAAACTGATAAAGTAAAAAGAAATATATCAACCCAGGGTTACGACGAAGAGGGACTGGGGGACTCTTTATTTCGCTGTGGAGTGCTTGGAAGCGTAGGCTGTTGGTGGCAGGCTCGCAATATGCAAGTGTTTTTAAGCGTTTGAGGCTCTGACATGGTATCTTTTCATTGGGGTGAAAATATTCCCCGAGGACATAAGGAAGAAAAGCACAAATAGCTTTTTGGGAGATGTTTTACATGCATGGGTAGAAGTAAGCGTAAATGCTAATCTTAGGTAGACAGGCAATATTCTACAAGATATCGTAGGATAAAATATATGCTTCCTTGGAAAATTATTAACTTCTTCGAGCAAGTTTATACGATGAATTCATAGATTAATATGGGATAATAGTGAACAATTTAAACGAGTATGGAGTTCCATCGCCTTATCATAATTCCAGAAAACTTTGAACTATAACTTGGTGGGAATAATTGAAACTAATGCTACAAAGCAACAGTGGACACAAACATATGTTCATTCGTCTAACTAAATTTAAAACTGTTCCGAAATGTCTCAAGTTAGCTGGACTGGATACGCATGTATACGCTTCCATTCAAGTCATGCACCGACACTAAATTACGATGGCTTCAGCAGAATAAAGCACATTTTCTTAGAAACAGTGAACACCTATTTTGGGATCGCATAATTGTATAGCAATTATTTGGAAATATAATAGATGCTACTATCATACATGGTACGTCAGTCGATATAACTATGAAATGATATGGCGAGGCTTCATATACATTTTTCTCCAAGCATGTTAACTTCATTCTTATCGCACAATATTATACAAGGTTATAGGAATACTGTCATTAGCAATGATGAATCCAGAACTTAAACACAATAATTAGAATAGCTGAGTTAATACCAAGAATTAAATTGCTTGTCCCCCCCCCCCGTCCATACATTAGACAAGGCGAAAAACTTCGTTGAAAATTTTGCAAAAGAAAAGTGTTAGTAAAACATTGAAACCTCACCCTATGCACGCTCGGATTCAGCTGACTTGTTTTGCGGTCCTGTATCGTGATGTAATTGCCATCGGATTTCTCTCAAGGTTGTCCGAGCTGCAAATTGATTGGTATTGGGGCACCAAAATTTAATGCAACTGTGCACGTAACTAGAACAGCGAAAACAAAGTATCCATCTACGACGGCTGTGGAACACACGAACCCGCAGTATCAAGCAGTCCTGTCCCATTGTTTAACGTCACACTCCGCCAGATCTTTCCTACTTAGCCATTCAACATGTGAAGGTATGCAGCGACAAAAGACATGTCATACAGTGCTGTTCATACATCATATTTCCATTAATTTGGAGGTGTATTTGTATTAATTAACAAACGTTTGCAACTGATGTGTTCGCCGACGATAGGCCTCGGAATTCGATAGCCTTGAAAAAGTAAGGCAAACACAATGGATCCAATTCCATATTTCGTCGTGCCGCTGTTTTTTGTCCGTGATAGGGGGGCCTCTTTGTCCGTGATAGGGGGGGCCTCTTTGCTGCTAATTGGATCTGACCAGACCATAATTGTTATGAACATGCCTACAAAGATATCAAACGGCACACGGGCATGTTAGGGGGAATGTTAGAAAATCCGTTTTCCGTTATTGCGTGTGTTTTTTTGTTGCTCAGTTAGGTGTAATTAATATAGCGGGTACACGGTACGATCCGACATTCAGCATCCAGCCATCTTCCATGAAGAATTGCCGCGTCCATAATGGAAAGACTTAATTCATAAGACAATATTAAGCAGGTATAAAATAAATATAAATATATAGGTTTTCAATGATACCGGGATTATCTAATCCGTGTTGTCAAATCCGTAACCGTATCCAGTTTCTCGAAAGAGAGGATTTGCGAACCAATTTTTAATGCCTTCAGCGATGCAAACGTATATACATGTATGAGGGCATTTTGTTAAATCAATGAGTTCCTCACAATTGACCTGATGACTTATCGTCACCAACTATCGATACTTGGATGGGTGACCGGGTGCTGTATTGGCTGGGCTGATCAGTGTCCAGGGTAATAGGAACTGTGTGCACTCTCGTGTTCTGGCAGATGTAGGTACCGTCGTGATCTGATGAAACAAGGTTGAAAACGACGTTAAACTACTCACTCGCCACCAACTACCTCGGTGTCATATTGTAAACAAGGCTAAAAATCTAATCTAAATCAAATCTAAAGTTCAAACTTATCTATTGGATGTTTCTGTCGTATCCGTAACATCTGTTATACAGTATATGGATGACCACAACACAAAGGTGTCGTCTGTATAACTTAAGTGAAGCCTCCCATAAGCGAATCGCAATGTGTAGATGAACGTTCTGCTGCTGTGGGGTGTTAACTACTACGACATTGTATATAGATGATGTTACTGAGAAACATTATTATATGAATACTAAGCAATCCTGAACATCCAGTAGCCTTTGTCTCTCCGCTGCATTTATGATACAGATATACAATCGTCTAGTCCGTCATGCAATTTTCAACCATCGTCCATTAAGAATTTTCATAATTCAAATACCTAATTTAAATGAAAGCATTAGCACTAAATTCGAAGAAAAACAATCACAGTATACAAAAACATACGCTAGTTTCAACAATATATGACCTATGACAAAAACATATTTTGGGAGAGCCTACAGCTGCAATAAAAGCGATGTGCAGACACAGTAGGTGGCAATATGATACGAGTTACGATAATTTTTGATAGACTCCTCTATTACTGAATGAATGTGGTATGCTTTGCTTAGCTTATAGAAGTTCGGACATAAAGTACTCAATGCACGAAGGAATGATAACCTTATGGTGTCGTATTATTGACAGATGTATAGGTGCAATGCTTACATTATCTTTATTCTCTAAGCACATCACTATAACGATCAGATTCGATTTCTTGTCTGTGAGCGCTAATTCTGTATTTGCATAGTATGTCTTAGTACTACTGTTAATTAAATCACTCGCACAGTTGAAAATGTATGTCATTGAAGAAAGAATTTGAAGCTTTTCAGATGAATGTATACTTGATAATAGTTCCTGTATTTTTATATCCCTATAGTCTACGTATTACAGCCTCACTATGCGTCTTAGTGATGTGAAAATGATTACGATACAGAAATCCAAATCCGCATAAGTTTCAAATACTACAGCTGAAAATAGTAATATACACTTCAAAGATAAAAAAAATCCGGATTACCCAAGATGTGTGCCCAGAACCAGGACCATGCTGTAGAGTATTATTTTCACATGAAGTCTGATGACATTATTGTCACTTTTGGAATGGACTATTTAAGTAACTATTTAGAAATTTAAGGTGGAATTCAAACAGTTTGCACTCGGTGCTGTTAGAATAGGCATTGAATCCCTCAAATGTACTGATGAAAGTGAATTTTCATTTGTCATGTGAACTATTTTTAGTAGAGTAGCTGGAATGCCTTTTAAATATTGATTGTTTACCTCAAATTTTGAGTATATTAAGTTGATTTTGTAGTATCTTCAGGGAAGGATGAAAGGTGAATATAACGCGTGCAGTTACTCTGGATGTTATACTTGGAAAATATTTCCAACGTTTTGATTTTTATTTTATTTTTTTTTATTTTTTTTTTTTCGCAAAAACTTCTTTTTCAAAATAATTCAAGTTATTGTCACTTCAGAATATTCCCTGGTAGAAGATAAATTAAATGGGTTCATTTTTATATAGTTACTAGTAAATCATATTCTGAAATTGATCACTTTTACAAGCTATATATTCATTTTGACATATCTGTATAAGTATCCTCAAGAATTACTTTATATGTAGTGAAACTAGAGAAATGTTATCGAGTTTCTGATGTTTGAAATATATCACTGATCAGATTCTGATTTGATAAGGAATAGATTATAGAGATTCAATAGCCCCAGTGATGACACGTTAGTCTGTCATTTCCCGTCGAGTTTCGCCGAAATCCTAAGTAGCTGCAGTTGCTCATCATTCGCATGTAGTTTTTTAGAATAATTTTTCATCGTTATGGATTTTTTCATCTTTATTGCATATAATACACAGTTGCTCATGGTGAACATTGTTTAGATCAACACAAATGTACTGTAAATATCATACATATAACTAGTATTAACTATGGTCAAGTCGATTAAGCGAACATGTATTCCATTTGACCATGTCCAAGGTTATTACAGCAGCATTACTTACAGAGAAATATATGTTTACCCGTTGCAGATCGTTTTTATTGGGACCATTTCGATCCACACCACGTGTCTGAGGGTATATTCGCCATCGCCAATGTCCTCACGTTCTCCCGTATATCGGCGATGTTGCCAGTGAATGACGTCATGGGACCCATGCAGATATCCCTGGGAAGGATGCTTAGTGTGAGTTTAAAACAGCATTCCAGATGTCTGAGTAATGAAGTTCAATTTGTTCTTAGAAATATGCTCCTCGCAACACCAGTCTTTCGAACGAGGTTTGCATTGCATTGTGTGTATTATAAATTGGTCCCGCTCGTTCGTCATCTATGGAATAACGGTTTGAAATTTGATTGATCAATTCAAACTTTTAACAAGATTTCCGAGATTCTCATTGGGCTGTGGAAAAAATTGGAGTAACACCCAGCCAATCACATGTTGCTGTAAAGGTATATTACCCAGCCGTGATACAGTACAACGTTTTCAAGGCAATAATCCATAAGAGAGATAAGCGCCAAAATCGCATGTTAATTGATAGGAGAAAACCTCAAATCCAAAGTATAGATAAACTGAAAATCAAGTGTAAATTTGAGTTTTTCCGTCAGATATGTGAAATGCTAGCTGTTGATGACAATTTTGGAGATATTCTAGGTTTATTATTCATTCTCAATGATACGAATGCTCATTCGTCATTGCATGTATGTTTTGTAAGGTTTTGGATAACTTCGGGTAAACAAAAGGTAACGAAATCCCTTAAGGATGTCCGCTGGTGGTTTTTGGATTTGGCAGTCATTTTGCCTGTTTTTCCTATTGCGTTTTCTCCCTTTCCTAGGTTAAGGGATTTCTTTTAAAAGCCTTCTAGCCGAGAATTTTACACAGTCACATCCATCCAATCTGATAAATGTTGATAGACGTTGTCTGCAAACAGTTAGAATATAAGAAAAAGTTAAATACTATTTATATAAAAAATTTCATGAATATGCTTCAAAACTAGGGCTATTCCCTATGATTTCTGGGTTATCAAATTGAGCATGGGTTAGTCCACTCAACGTTGCCTACAGCTAAAAAATGTACACTAACCTATATTTTTTTTTCTTTGTTTTTTCTCATATTACACAATTATGAATGCAACAACACACATTATTCGAAAAGTTAATAACTCTGATTTATCACCAGCGGACATCCTTAAATATCGTTATATGGAAACCGCTGATTGGATTGGTCAATTCAAACTTCCAGAACGACATCCTGTAAAGGTTCGTTGTAATTACCTCTACAGGACAAGTCATGTTATGGATCTTTCGATTGATGGCATGGTTGTCCCGTTACATAATGTTCTCTGCAAATCACTTCCAGCACAAACATTCAACTGGGCAGAACAAATCTATAGCTAGCCCAGAATTACAATGGTTAAAGTGTGTCCATTTAAAATTTGGCTAGCAGTGAGTATAGTCAGTATCTTGTTAGGCAGCATTACTGCTCATAACCCATTTAAACTATACAAGAATAAGATCTATATTATAATAATTTACCTTGTCTTTATTTTCTGCTTCAGGACATTTTCCGTTTCATGATGATCTTCATGTTGATCATCATGGCCTTCATTGTCGGATTGGATAATCTCTACTGGTTCTACGACGCCAAAGTCGTAGACAAAGTTTCCCTGTTGAAACACGAAATGACGAAAGGTGGAGAGAACTTTGGAAAGTGAGTATGATCATAGCCTGACTTGCTGCTGACGTAGCCGACCCACAGCAAAAGCAATGCGGGCTGTCAGCTCATCAGTACTTCGAAATGCTTTGTTGTTGGAATGAGCAATCCCGAGATAGATACAGACAAGTAATACAATTCTGCCTTCTATTTGGAACTAGGAATGATCTTTCACAAGACGGGCGCATTGGAAAAATTGGACTATTAGCTGGCCTATTTCGTTTTTTCGAAAATTTCTTTTGTTCGCGCTTCCAGACTATCACAATACTTGCACGGAGGACCGAGACTCAAAGATAATTCCTATATTGGTCATGGAAATGAAGTGAGCAAGCAAGTAAAAAAAAGAGAAATTCGACCAAATATCCCTCCGACGAATGGAACGCAAATTGTAACATAGGATACAGAACATGCTAGCATTCTACAATTCTGATAACTGTTTTCGCCGCAAAATCGATTTTACGCCATGAAAAGATATATTGTCTAGGTCTTCGAGTAGTTGAGAAACTCTGGTTTTAGCTACATGGTTTTCTCGAGATTGATTCTTAAATTAAGTAAGAGCCTCAAAACCAATGTTTTGCCATGCGCATTTATTGAATTGATCAAACGTTGAGAATGGTAAATTATTTTCACAGTATCGAATACACCTTCCGGTCAGTGTTTTGGGCGATGTTTGGGCTCATGGACTACGACATAGTAGATCTGGAACCGTACGACGCCATCTTCACGCGAAATATTGGCTACATCCTCTACGGTTGCTATTTCATGTGTATCGTCATCGTCTTACTGAACATGTTGATCGCTATGATGAGTTTGAGCTTCCAGCAGATAGCGGTAAGATTCCATTCATAAATTAGCTCTCTTCTGCCATAAATCTGATTGAAATTACATCTTTAAACGCTGGGGGCCTATAATAATCAAACGGTATGCTTACGTCCACCAACCAAAAGACTGCTTCTGAGTTCTGTGAAACGTCAGGGATTTGTGTAACACTCTGGGTGAGTCTGAGAGAGTTACAACTGGTAGAACTCGTCATAACTTTGAAGAAGCCGCTGTCAAACGAAATGAGATGTATATTCATTGCCTGGTATGTTGGATCAGGCTAAGCGTAGTGGGAAGCTTTACGAAACAGTGGTCGAAGGATTTGAGATGACAGAAACACTGTCTGTTTTAATATTAGTATTATCAAGACAATGAATATTTACAGTTGTATATAGCATGTTAATGTTCAAGAGAATCCACATGTTTCTAGGTTGTTATATTCATCTTGCCCCATAGAGTTAGTCTAAAGCGCTGATCTTCATATCCCTTATTGATGTTGTTGCCACTACTGCTGCTGCTGTTGTTGTTGTGGTCGTTGTTGAGAATTTTTCGATAATCAGAAATTGAGAGAATTGATTATTTTTTCTCTATTCACAGGATGACGCCGATGTAGAATGGAAGTTTGCTAGAAGTAAACTTTACCTGGAATATATAGAGGACGGTCAGACGCTTCCGCCTCCTCTAAATATCATCCCCACCCCTAAGTCCATATGGAAGCTTTGTAGGGCGATATCTGCATCCTGCAAAGATCAGTGTACGGCTAAACCAAAACGAAACAACAAAACCAAACAATTAACTACGGTATGTCCTTCGCTAATCATATGCGTGTGAATTGTGTGTTACTTGTGTGTTTCTATGTGTTAGAGAATCAACTCTATCGTTGTTAGACGGACGATCAACCACGATTTCCCGCTTTCCCTTATCCCAAGAGGTTTTGGCGTTGTATATATCGCCGGGCATAATATACAAAATCGGTAAAAATATTTTGAGAATATTTGTGTGGTATTGTACGCCTCGTATCTTAGGATGTAGACACAGTTTAACTGAGACCTGTGCTTGTGTGACTTTGAATATGGATTACGAGTCATGTTACGCTGTTTGATTATGGTGTCTCTAAATTGGAGTGCGAGGGTGTGCTTTTACTTGCAGAAGAACTGAAAATTTTCTTCTTGTACCGGCACAAAACAAAATGAAAACTTTCATCCTCTGCTTTGTATGTAAGATGAAAGCTTCGATATATGTTAAGACAATATATATATATTTATTTTCGAATATAAGTACAATTACGCCTCCGCAACTTAAACTACGCTTTCGACCACAGTGCCGCATTGGGAAGTAGCACAGTAGCGTTACCACACCATCTACATTGGAAATAAGAAGAAACTACATACGACCATTTGGTTTTGCGATTACTGCTACTTTAAGCATTCAGTTATTGCAAATTACATTGGTGGTAATCTATATTTATCGGTGCAGACCGTTTTATCCGCATCAATTTTTCTATCGATAATTGGGGAGGGCTGTATTGACCAAAAGTCTTTCCAGTTAATTATATGTCCTCGTATTTGAACATTGTTAGACAAAGAGAAATTAAATTGACGACCTTCGTGCAGGCACGTATGATAAATAAGGTGGAGTGATATGTTTATCTTGTTTAAATCCTTAAACCTGTTGTCTGGATGAGTGATTCGCTGTCCTACATTATAGATCAAGGGTCTGAAATATGTATTCTACCATATTGTCCGCCGTGAGCATGGATGTTCAAACATACACTGTTACAGTAGTCTCAAATTTAACACAGGTTGGATGATCAGCTGAAGTCCGGTATACACCAAAACGCCCAGACTCATGTAATAACCTTTTGTCAGGATGTATAAAAGGCGGGTGTCCATATCATAAGTTGAAGGTACAAATCTGAAGCCTAACGTTCCTCTTTTATTAGGATCAACGAATTCCTTTATAAACAAGGACATTCAAACGTATTCAAACTCACACGTTTAGCATTTTATCGGGATAATTTAATCGCTGGTGTTCAGGAAGCTTGTGGCTCAAATTGCATCGTTGTCCTTTTATCAAGATGGGTTAATAAGTCCAGATAATAAAACAGGAAGTTTGAAAACCTTATACGTTCGATTGACGTTCATTGCTAATCAAAACTGTTTAAACCTATACCGTTATACTTTTTTGCCGGGAAGCGTGAATCACTGAATACCGATGACCTAAGGAAGTATTCAAACCAATGGGTGATGCCGATGACCTGAGGAAGTATTTAAACTAATTTGTAATGCCGATGATCTCAGGAAGTATTCTACCAATGTTCTTGAATATCGCTCCAATTTAAAGCAATGTATGATGCCAATGACCTACGGAAGTATTTAAGCCAGTTTGTAATGCCGATGACCTGAGGAAGTATTTAAACCAATTTGTAATGCCGATGACTTAAGGAAGTATTTAAGCCAATTTGTAAAATTCTGAACCTGTACTCTTACCCTTTTGTCAGATGAGAGGAACACCCATCTCTGTGCTACAGCGACCCGACTATAGCGCCGCCTTCAACTGTGTCTCGGATAGGCAGGTCATTACAAGACAGTCGGTTTGGGGACAATCTCGGCTTTAGATGTAGCCTCAGTGTCTATCAAAATTTTTGCCTCTGAATCAGCCTTTGCTGAACCAAACAACTGATTCTACCATCATGACTAGGCTTTAGCTATAGTCTTTACTGTTGTACTCTAGGTGTAGTGCTTCGGTTATCATCACCCTACATTACCGTCAAAAGATTAAGTGCATGTGATCCACAGCGCGATATCCCATCAATCTACGTAAACTAAGATACTGTTGGAAATATACATCTTATGTAGGAGCTTGCAAACTCGTGCGTCCTTTCCGTGAGACAGGAACAGATAAATTGGTCAATCGGCTAGCGATGTATCGGTAAGAGATTTGCTTAGTTCAGGTTGTGCATCAAACGAAGTGCGGTAGACGGAAGTGTTTTGGTAGAACGGTGAGCATGGTGTGAAACGCATAGTGATTGACTGACTCATCTCTCCTTATTTGGCGGGAACGCATGAATTCTTCAGAGTTCCATTCTTAGATGTATACTTTCAATAGAATACCTAAGGTTACTCAGATTGCATACCCCATAACCACTGCATGCAGCCTTCTAGTCATTCAGCTTAGCCGTCGACATCTTCGTTCCATCGGGAGTGGATGTTCTCGACTACCAATGCTTGAAAGATAAACTTCATTTTTGGGGTAGGATTTTAACAACTGTTTTTTTCAAAGCTTGGATTCGATTTCGATCGAGATCCTTTTCCGGTTATACGGTCTTTACATATGATACATGTTTGTAACATGGTCTTGTTGTTTGGAAGGGTTATTTGTAATGCTTTGGAACCAGGTGGTTTTGAGATATAGTACTAAGCATAGGAACTAACATCATGGAACCATTTAATCGTGTCTTTTCTCATTCGTCCTTGTAAACGTCCGTGTGCATTTTTGCTTTTCTAAAATTGCCTTGTCATTGTATTGTTCCAAACTGTTCACATACGACAATTAACTCACATATTCGCTCAACCCATGGCTAAAGGGTTTTTATAGAAGCCCAAGAGCATCATGGGATATCACCCAGTTTTTAAAGCCTCGATTGATCAATTCAAAATTTTAAAAAGAAATCCTCTATTTTCTTTTGGCTTGTGAAGAGCATTCAACCAGTAACAGAGTTTCTGTAACGCTTCATTAACAAAATGCCGCTCAGTCATTCATCAGCTAGCTATATGTTCAGTGCATGCTTTGTTCGTTTCAGCGGGAAGCGGAAACGGCTTTTGGGGGGAAGGTAAGGCTCCTGGAGTTTTGGTTTGTAAACGATTGATTTCACTCTCGAAACTATATATAATATAGGCTCCTGGAGTTTTGGTTTGTAAACGATTGGTTTCACTCTCGAAACTATATATAAATTCGATTCCATGTAGAATCACTTTTACCAGCTGGATTCCATATGGAGTCACATTTGGCTCTGGTCTGTGGGTTTAAAAATTGATTGGTCAATTTAAATTTTCAAAACGACATACGGTATTTTCATTGGATTGTGGACATCCAGCCAATCAGAGTTTCTATAAAGGTCCATTTTGGTCCTGCCCGAGTAATGAGAAGAACTAACTGTTCAGAAAAGTGTTGTGGAACAAAGCGTTTACAAGCTTGGAATCCAGAAGATACGGTAGCCTGTAGTTCATTCCAGCCCTGGGTGTCCCGCTTCATAGGTGCCTTGCTTTGTATTAATTAGACTCACGCTTCACGCTCTCCGCCTCTGCATGTCGTCATTCATAGTAGCACTCTCAAGATCTTTTGCTGCTCAGATATGTGTTCAAATTAATGACTGTACGTTGGCATGATCTCGTCAAACATAAAAGAAAGTACTCTACCCGCTCTATCGTTCTGTCAGAAATAGTATGTGCAGTATCTCTTTTGATTCCTTGGATAGAATCGTAAAGTATCAAGTATATATGTACACTGGCTATTGTTTTTTATTGTTAAAATTTGTTCGAATGGTATCCAGGTTTACATTATAATTTTTGGAGGTGTGCTGGACATCACCCTATATCACCAGTCACTGTCATAATCCATTACCCTGAACCTTGTCAGCTTTATATCCCGTTTAGGGTGCAGTCCAAACCTATATCCTCTCCGGCTGAAAACAGGCATGGGTTCGGCTCTTCGGCCATAAATAGTTGTAAAATATTCAACAAAAACTCTGTAAAAGTATATATTTTCTGAATGGGCATGATCGTGCCATAAAGGAGACAAGTGTGCTATTAAAATTGAATGAGAAAGAAACCTGCTTCAACTTTTCTGAAAAACTCCATAAAATGTATGAAAATGTGTCAAATTCGACCCACCACCCAGAGAAAACTTACGAAAGGATTTTCTTTTTATGGATGCGAAAGTGTTCCCCATTCAACGGAAATTGGTGAAAAAACATGGTTCGACCTATTCGAGTTTTTTTTGTAAAATCGTATCGCCATAAAGGATATAATCGGCATACTCATTATAAAAGTACGGATTTTTGGCCCGTCAAATATTCACTTTCGGGCACGATTAACTCTGTAGTGGCGCATAGGCGCGATTAACCAGCCATTATTGTATTCCCGTTTGGAGGAATGGTTACGTCTAACAGGGTGATACTATAGATACATGTATCAGTTAGTAAAAATGAAAGAGGAATTATCATGCGGTCAAAAACGGACGACCTTCCTTATTATGAAATTAAGGAGGGAGCACCTTGTGCGAAACCCTGGCAAGTGTGGACGGCACTCGTATGTAAAGCAGATGAAAGCTAACTCAATACCACTCGCTTGCTATTAAATAGAATTAACGCGCTTACAGAAGAGCAGGTACAGATCCACACTTCAAAAGTATTACCGTGCACCCGGGAGTCATTGGCTCTGCTAATTTGGCATCATACACTTGTTCCCCAAAATACGTGTAATACTATATATATTCTGATGGTCTCATAATAAAATGTGAATATAAGACAGTATACCTCAACCTCCCTGAACAAGGGTCCAAATTCCTGCCGTCTAATTAATAGATTACGTCCCAATCCTTTGAACAATGCATCATCACCCACGTAACAGTTCATATCATTCTCAAATGTCCTATCTGAATATAACATATAGGAAGTACCAATACTCCCGGAATGCCATACCCCTAAACTCTGCCCTAATATTGTGAGCTCTGGTAACTCACCAGCACAAGGACTAATGTTGGCGATCTCTCCCTGCTCTCTCTTGCAAATTGTTATATCTCCCTTAGGCCTGCCATGTTGGTTGGGCTTTCGTCTCCCTCTTTGCTGATGGGTGCAAACTCATCTTCTCCTTTTCACTGCAATTTCTTCTTTCGCTCCTCCATGGCAATGATTATCGGTGAAGACGCGTCAGATCCTTATCATATCACCGTCTTCAAAGACGGATTCTCTTCACTTTCTCCACGCGTGGGCACTGCGGTACAGGCTTCGATCGAGCGTTCCACTGGTAAGTTGCTGATCGCAGCGGTGGTACTGTCTTCACTGGATGATGATCTTCATCTGAATTTTGGGGCGTACCCATGGAACTCTGACCGTTCGCAACCAATCTAGTGTCCACTGGTGGAGAAAGAGGAACGAAAGAAATGTGCCCATGGAGGAATGGAACTCGGCCCCTATATCTCTCCCTTATACTGCCTCGTTCGTGTGGAATAGTGCAATGTTTTTCTATGTACCTTTGTCTCAATACGGCTACCTCTGCAGTTCATGTGCAATACATGGGTCTGGCTTCACTAAACGTAGGACTATTCAAAGAGTAGCCGTGGGTTTCCTATTAACGTACCTTAGATGTGCGCCTGCATGCCTGATTTTTAGTGTCTGAGTGTCTATCCGTCTGTCTGTCTGTCTGTCTGTCAAGTATATGTACCTCGTCATACCATTGAATACTCGAATACGCGCTGTTGCATTACAATTCATTCATTAAAATTAACATCAGAGTTCGGCATATAAATGAATATTTTTCGTTCAGATTATAGTACAATGCTAAATAAATTATATTAAAATAATAAACTAGTAAAGGCGTTAACCAAACACCTGATGGGTTCGAGCCCTGTGCTGACCATTTGGAATAAGAACATGTGCTTGGTTAACCCTATCTGCCTGGCTTTTTGGACCTGTCCAGGCCTGGGGGTGGCCATTCGGCTCCCCCCCCCCCCACTAATTATTTTTCTTCCCCCTTAAGCTAGGGGGATTACCACGCCATACCCTTGGGTCAAGCTCTACCAGAAAATGTAAAAACATCCAAGAGGGCCGCTTTGATGACGTCACAGTGACGTGTTTTTGGTCGATTTTTCGGTCAGATTTTTCAAATTTTTTATTTATGCAATTTCTCCACAAAAACTTCATGATAAATTAGTAAATATTAATGTGATGTGAAATAAAATAGTTTTTGCCCACTTCTCATCGCGGAAAACAGAAAATTTGAAGAAAAATGACGAAAACACTTTTCTGTTATCCCATGTGGCCGCCATCTTGAATTTACCCATGATGCTCTCCTTTGAGGTTAAGCAAATAGGCTCAAAATGACCTCAATATGATAAACTATATAGTCAGGGAGTGTCAGCTCTTGATTTTGTGTCGTTCCGGAGATAGCGCGGAAAGTTTGACCCCAAGCCTGGTAGGATTAATACCTTTACTAGTTCAGTTGACCAGTATCATGTATATATCATTATAAACCAGCCATTTCTGGCCCATATTCTTTGATTTCTAGAAGGTCATTTTGTCAGTACGCCCGAAAAGTTTCTTCTTCAGTAGAGAGGTTTTTTTCTACCCAGTTAACTTTATTATGAACATTAGGATCTGGACGAAGCGTTATCATCTTCCCGAACATTACCAGCTTCAGAAGCGTCATTATCTCACGGAAAAGTTCCCAACTTCTTTCCACGGGCCAATCTCCGCGTTCCCCAGATCAACCGTTTTGTAAAGGAGCAGCAAAGGATCTTGCCTAGTGCTTTGTTAGTGATGGGGTTTGGTAAAGGGTTTTTTTTCTGAAATGTTGGGATGTATCATTTAGGGTCCATCTTTGTGATTTCAGAACGTGACCGGGTCTCCAAATATGACCTTGATCTACGGATTTATTCCCATTTACCACGACAACAACGAGGTAATGTCAATTATCGTGGTGAAATAATTGAAATATTTTTTTTTCTGAAAAATCAATTTCGAATCTTGTTTAGGGATGTAATTGGCTCAACTATTTGGGAAAGTTAATGACCGGACAGATCATTTAACATAAAAACCACCTTGAGCTAAATAACTAAATCTAACATACTTTCTGAGATAGACTTAGTGTGGTAGATTGCCGCGAGATGATCGGTATGATGGGAAATTCACCTTTGTTGCGGATGTCTTTGAGAATTCAGGTTACGGTAGTTTCAAGAGAGGTCTTGCACGGCTGCATAATGAATGTCGGATTTGACGAACTTATCATTAATAAAGAACTTTTTTGAACTTGAATCTTTTGGGATAATCGAGTCGGCTGTGTTCCAAATAGGAATGAGAGGGTGGTGTACAGGGACAGTAGAGCTGCATATCACCAGAATGGTTTTGCCATGTACCACACTGCATCTACAACTTTAATGCTTTAAACATTCAAACGGACATAAAATATATATGTGTCACAGCTCTGCGCCGGAATTAACACATCCGATTAATATCATGCATGACCACAGAATAAAAAAGTTTCGCCGCTTCAACACAAATTGGTCAAGATTTTCTCGGGTTTTAACCAAGAATTAAGCAATGAACTGACAGCTGTTATCTCATATCTATCTGAGCATCTAGTTAGACAATCACTTGTACTTGTAGTTTGCCTGATATCGGTTTAACTGTGGCTATCACACGGCACCGTACACTATCTCACAAAGACCAATTTTGAAACAGGTTTCCAGAACTGTCTCAATGGGTCCAACCATATCAAATGTTATTTTCTAGAGAGAAGGTACGGTATGCAATTTCACTGGTATGGTGTTTTCTCGAGGGGGTCACTGGAAGCTGTTCAACGCTTCTCTTCTGCAAGATTTCGTAAAATTTTCAATTATACCTTTATGGATATAAAGCCAAAGCAGTCGTGCCAAAGCAGTCGTGAAAATATAGAGTGTCGAGCTGCGGAATCAATACATTTACAGAGTAATTTAACGGGCAGTGAAGATCCCTTCGAACTGTGGAGTTCCTTTTACCATCTGAAGTGTGTCGGCCTAGAGGTAACACTCCCGTGAATTCCTGAAACTGTCAATCTGTCTTGCTAGTTACGCATCTGTCATGAATAGAAAGGATAGACCTCAAGTATTCATGATAGTATTACCTACTGGCTGACATGCATTAGATGTTCCAGAGGATTCTTGGTTTCGATTCTCGCTGGCGGCGAAATTGTTGTAGTTATCATATACCATGTGAACATTGCTTCATGGGTAGTTAAGTTTCATACGTAATTGGTGTAAGAATATTCATGCCTTGATTATACCAGCTGAAAAATGAAAATCAAGTGTGCAAATCTATAGTTCGTTGTTGTCCTGTGATTATTAACATCGATGCATTTCATTTTCACATTTCAGACGAATGGTCTATTTATGCACGACAACAAAGGGATGATGGGGGAAACTAAACCTACATACAAGGTATGTATTTATTATAACATAATCCATATAATCTATTTAAGAAATAATTCCTTGATTACTGCGGTAAAACACCTAGAATAGATCGCACTGCAATAGGATGAGTGCCTGAGTGATCAAACCTGAAGACTCATCCTATTGCAGTGCGATCTATTCTAGGTGTTTTATCGCAGTAAACAAGGAATTATTTCTATTCTACCATACAGAAAACGGCACAATGTGGAGATGTTTCCTGAAAAAAAACGATATTCTCGTGTATGTAAAAGTGGATTAACACCCCTATACCTGACAGAAAAAATGCTTTGGCCCGCCAATCAATCGAAGCAAGCAACACCTGCAAGTCGCGTGCCTGAAATCGACACGGGTTGGAGAGTCCACAGTATAGCAGCTATATAGGGGCGTGCTAAAACGCCATTAACGATCAAAATGATGCAAGCGTGACACTTGGTTTTAGAAGACATGTGAAATTCTCCCGTCATCCAATGATTGGATTGTGTACCTATCATACGTCCAAAAAGGTTTACTGACATTAACAACTTTGAATAAATCGCCGCGGAAAAAATGTTTCTCCACCTTTAATTGGCTCCATGATTACGGCAACAGGATGTACAAGATACAGGCAGACGATAAATCTTGATCCATTTTAATCCTATTACCCTTCTGGGCGAGTTCAACTGGATACACGAAGAAAATTATGACGTCATATAATTCACACTGATTGGTAGTGAGGTACATGTAGGATCTATTGGAATTAGATGCCACTTGTGCTTTCTTCTTTATTTGTAATAATGTTATTTGGTAAAACACATGGGGTGTGGTAGAATACACAATAGCTTGAGAAGTACTTGAAGGGTTGCGGAATATAATTATTATTGCAAGCTCATTTCAATTCCTATCCTCTACGCAAATTAATGTCTGTGTGTATCAAGAAAACTGTAAACTACTTAAGGAAGTTCCAATAATGATGAAAATTATGTTTCATACCCTATCCAGTTTTTAGTGGTATGAGGGTGTCTTCTTCTAAATTGGAAATATTTTTCTTGAAAACTGCCTTAATTTTGTGTTTAGTTATTGGGAAAGGCTTTCGTGATATGTTATCAGCACTGGTGTATGTCACTTTACTCCCCCGCCCCCTCCCCCCCCCCCCCACCTCCGCAGTTAATGTGTGGTAGTAAACTTCGAATCATCTCATTCTTCTTGCTTAATTTTATTACTGCTGTTAACCTCATCCCAAGTTGAATGTAGTTAATTATTAGCGCACATTTATGAAACCTGCAGAACCACAGCATGTAAATTATTTGGCGTTTGGCAAAGAATTTGGGATTGTCTTAGGACAACTTTTAGTGCTTTATCTCTACATCTAATATCTCCTAGAAAGCGTCATTTCCAGCTTGTCGACGACAGGTACTACGTAAATATCCAAGAGTTTTAGACTAACAATCCATTGATGAAGCACAAATGATATTGTCTGTACTAGATAATCTATTCTAGACGGTTTCGTTGATATTTTGGAGATAATTTTTCGTATTTTGAAAATTAACACAGTATATCAACTCCATATTAGTGTAATTTTATTCCCGAATCTCAGGAAATTCGTTTAGAATTGAAAAAAAACACCAATACCGACGACGTTATTTTGGGCCTATGATGGCGTTGGTCTACCGATGTTATAACAGGTCGGCTTACCGCCATGAAGTTAAAAAAAATAACCTACATTCTCCCATCAATTTTTATTTTCGCTAGTTATTAACTGGATGAAATTTTCTTGAAATTTTGAAACAAAATTACTACACTGAATTGAGTTTATAAAGCGTGTAAAATTTCAATGTTATATAACGAATCGGCGGAAACTTTTAGAATGGATTATCTGGTACCGATACAGACAATATTGTTCGAGTCATGATCCGTGTCAGATTGGAACCTGCAACCCTCGTACATGACACCAAACCACCAGCAATAAGTGCAAGCGCTGTAAACCACTTGTTCACATCCACTTTCAAGACTTAACTTACAACTCTGAAGGGTTCTTATCTTTGTCATGAATCGATAGCTAGCTGACTCATTTATTATCACCGTATATTGCTATTGGAAACACTTTAGGTGGGATTTGGTGGACAGTTATATAAGAAATATGGGCATGGGTTATTCTTTATTATGACAGACACCTGCCAATCAAACTATATATCGCTATATCGTTTATCGACACAATTCTTAGGTTTGTAAGTAGTCTTAAAACTTTAAGCTTTCATTTAAACTGTTTTCTGGTCAAATTGTATACACAATTCAGAGCACTGACACCAATGAAACATTGTAAACCCTTCAAAACGGATGCTCTAAATCAGGAAATTCTGGAAGGTGTATTGAAGCCGGAGCATGGATACACAGAACGGGGGAATGGGAAAACATGAGAAGCTTTGAATAAAGCCCCAATCGGAAACCCCGATTGGTGGGCCTAACCCATTCAAATTATATACATTTCAACTGATGCTGTTACAGGACATGATGGCGAAGGTGGTGGAGAGGTTCGTGTACGATATGACAACGGGAGGAGAAGGTGACACCGAAGGTGAGCGACCTGACTATCATAAGAAAGTCAACTAAGTAGAGAGTACAAGCGTCTGGTCCGTCATTCATAATTCAGCCATCGTCCATTAACGAATATCCGCGTCCATAATCCAAAGACCTATTCCATATAAAAAACATAAGAATAATCTAGTTTCCTGCAAGAGAGAAGCGGTCAACAGTTTTCAATGATGCCGGCAAGACATCATGATGTTCCAAAAATATCAAATCCGTATCGCTGATCAGTATTCTTAATCCATATGATATTCGTTGTGAAGTCGCCATCTAGAGAATGATGTATCTCAGTCACGCTTTTATCGTGACTGTTCATATGAGCACCATGAAGATCTTAAAGTACATGGGTTCATACGACCCCTAGCCCCGGGTCAAACGGAATTACACACAAGTTATGAAACCTAACGCCATAGGTCTTGCACGCTACGCTCGTATTTTGCTATCAGCATGCGATATGTATCGTCAAATTTGAGGAACTTTGAGTGGAGGTGCTTCGTGGTATAGCCCTGTTTTATAAGTTTCTGCAGCTATGTTTTGTGACGTTGATTACAATCGTTACATTTAAAGCAGGATCTAGCAAATGCTACTAGGCGAGATATGTATACGCCATATGCAGGTCCACTGGAATATTACTGTCATTGACATTGCCATTGACAAAGTTTTGACGGAAGGTGCATTCTGCTGCCCTGCTGGCATCATTCAATATTATTGAATGCTTTATTCTGTTGAGTATTAGACTTGTGTGAATCAATAATTCTGTTCTATAACGATATCAGTATGTGGTATGTATTATCAGATCTGACGTATGTATCATTTCCATGGAGATGGAAATCGGAATTCAGTTTCCTTTAATTCAAGTCTTAAATTTGACAGCGCTCTGCTACCACATGTTAGGGCTTCACCAATTGAAGGCACAAAGTGGAGAAATACTTTCGATTTCATGTAAAATCCTGTAACCTACTTATAAAACAGTATACACAACCTCGTTCGCTCCCTTTTGAAAGCCTATCTGAAACATAATATTCCATATATTAACAGACGAGCTGGATGGTCTTCGGCAGGAGGTAATATTTCTTCGCCGTCATCTTGTCACTTCGATGGAGCTTCAAGACAAACAGTTGAAAGATTGCAGGAGCGAGATTAATGAGCTGAAGAGGTCAATTCTTGGACTCAATAGTTCGCAAGAAGAGACGTACAGTCAGGCTGTTACTATAGGACAGAGAACACAGATGGGCCTGTCCGAAATAAGTCGACAACTGGAAGAAATGGCCCAACAACAACTTCTAGCTTTCCAGAGCGGCGGTCAAGCTGTCACATCGGGGTTATCGCCTCTGGAGCTGGCCCGGCTGAGAGCCAGAGCACCTGGGGTGCCGGGTGGAGATCGACGACAGAGCCAGGACTCGTTATCAAGTCGGGAATTATCGGATCACGGACCCCCAGACCGATGGGTAGATGACCCACCCTACCTCAACCACAGATAATGAGGTCACATGTCCAGCTCTGGCGGTTGCTGGACTTTGTGTATTGAGCATCTCAGGATCAGACCATTTATATTGGGTAGCAGCCACCTTGAGCTGGTTAAGGCGTTGGAGTTGCAACTTCATGAAGCTAGATACAGAATGGCTGTGTATTTTCAGGGATGGGACTACCGAATCGGCGGTTATAGCTTCATCCGTGAACAATTTACGCGACTCTGATGATAATAATGTTGAGGAAAAGAATTTTGATGTATCTGAAAGCTGAGTTGGAGCTTGGATCGTTTATTGTTTCGTTTATGTGGGAATCCTGACTTGCATAAACAAAAAGAGACTGGAAATATCGTATGAGACAGTGGAATGAGACACAGTGTGGACCTGTTAATTGCATACCCTAAATCAAAGACAATTTTATGCATATATCCAGAGTAATCCTCTCACCAGAAATGGTATGAGGCTAATGATGGATTTGTTATTTCACAGTCAATTCGATTAAGCGTAATTTTCAATTTAGCAGTATGCAATTAAGTGGGTCACACCGTAACTACTTTACAGTACGATACGATACTACAGTTTGGTCATTTGGAATAAATAAGAATCCCATTGCATTGTACAATGCCGTATAACATTTGACAAAATCAAGACAAAATTTTGTGCATTTTATTTGTTCTAGTATTACTGCTCCGACTACCAACATAAATGCTCTAGCATGTTTTGCATGTTAGCAAAATGCACTGGAACTGTGGTATACAAAAAAAAATAGTTAAACGAACCTTTATGGAACTGAACGTGTTGTATTAAACTGAATGTGTCAGTGATCATACTAGTGTCCCATAGTATCAATGTGAATTTTTTTTCCTATTTAATTCACACTATATTTAACCAATGAGTCAATTCAGTGATATTCTTGTTCATGTTTGCAACACAGAAGATTGTCCATGAGCAAGTTAACGAAAAGCACAACTACTGCAACCTGTTATGTCACGAGATCATATACGTCACCCTTCAACGTCATATGGGGAAATCCACAATATTAGTCCATCACGCATCAACACAGTTCATTAACGGGAACTTAATCAATGATGTAATTGCTCAGTCTCAGACAAAGAGTTACAGAAATTAACTTCGCTCTCTTCCTGGATAATAAAACTGATTCTAGATCAAATTTCCAATTGTTTCGTAGATATCTATGAAGCACTGAAAATTATCTGATTTACGATGATGATGACCCTTTATCTATGTACTAGAGAAGAACCTCTGGACGGAGCATACCATACTGATCACAGTTGTACCTTAAAGTTTAACCGTGGCACTTTTGTATGTTTACGTCATATTCAAGATAATTTTCCAAATTGAAGGACTTCTTGTTGTATGTCATTAATTTCAACAATTCCATTGTTATTAATGTTACTGTAATGCTCCGTGCTGCAAGCATGTCGGAACTTGTGGTATTGTAATAGAGCGATTAAGCCCGGTGCGCACAAGAGCTAGCTCTGTTTGCCTGTTTGGGCGGGGGCTAGCTCGTGTGCGGGCAGTTTTTGGTGAGGTTTTTGCCTCGTGAGGCCGGGAGAGAAATGCCAAACTTGTTTGATAATTCTGCCTCAGGAGGTGAAAGCCTCACGGTGTGCGGCGAACGTAAGCTAACAGCTCAGCCGTTTCATTCGACCGGCCAGTGAAACGCATCTTATTTTCACGTGATTTATACGTACGACTGTTCAAAATAGCCATTTTACGCGCGCCCGGTCACAAGAAAGATCATATGATATAGAAGACGGTATTCCGCGGGAACTGAAATCAATCCGGTGAGTCTTTTGCTCACCGTGTGCGCTGAAACCACACGAGAGCTAGCACCTGAGCTAACAAGCAATTGAGACCGTTTGCTCAGGGGATCTCGTGTGCGCCGGGCCTTAAGAACGTCACAACGGTACATTGTCACAAATCCATTCCATTCTGTGCATTGACGCAAAGTCTCACAGACAGTGTAAGAGGCTGGCAGTATGACCGAAGAGATTTCTCTCCCATTATAGAAAGCTGCATATTAATCCGCTGAAATAGAGCGAAATGTTGGGCGAAATTTATCAAGTCTTATTACTCACATGGTTATCTTGAATATGACGTACACTTACACAAGTACCACAAGTACCACAGTTACACAAGTACCACAGTTGAACTTTAAGAATGAAGCCCATATGCGAAGAGATCAAACCTAACTGGGCAAAGATTTGTGGAGTTTTAAAATCATGGGCAATAACGAAGAATCCCACCAATAAATTACTGACAATCAAATAACAGAAACTTCGTTAAATTTGTCAATCTAATCAGACCTCGCAAGTACCTGTATGAACTGTACTATATGCAAACCCGAACAGTTGGTGACCAAATTCCCATTTTATCAATTTGAATTACCACAAGTCAGACGCTGATATAGTAGTATTAATTGTTCACATTGTGAGTGGTCTTCAGTGCAGTTTGATACTATATTTATAGAGAGGTTACTAAATGCTGATCCGTCACCGCTCCAGAACTAATCCAGTATGGGAACTAAAGCCTTGGCAAAAACTATTTTACTAGGGTACCGTACACTAATATAGCTCTCTAATTTGCTGAAGTCCACTTTTAATAAGGAGTAGGTGTTCATGTACAGTCCAAGGATTGAAGTTTGTTACAGTGTCAGTCTTCACCATGGGTGAATTGCTGCAGAATTATTTTATTTGTCGTCAGCAGATAGAATGTCTAATTTTGGAATGTCCAGTGACATAAAGTAGACCAACACATCCCTGTTAAAATGATACATGTAGCCTAACCTGGATAGGGCAGAATAGTCTGCATGCAAAATAATATGCCAGATTATATGTGAAATACAAATTATATGTATAAGGCGCAAATTATAAATTCCCCTTCTATGACATTGTCCACGGTGCTTATAGTATTTCATCATCATAGCCTGACCGGAGAGTCTCATCCCAGAATTCAGTCATCTCATGGCAGGTCTATTTGTACATGCATGTAACCCACTCCCACCTTCTACGACCCTCATAGCATCTTCATACTATCTTAAGCATCTTTCAATGACAACAGATCTTCTGGTACATTTACCGATACTAAATCAGTAACTTCTTTCTTCCTGTTTCAAGTTACTTTCTACTACCGCATAGGTGTTCTGACGAAGTTTCACAACCTTCCGATGAAATCTGCGTAAGTTACCCTTCTGGGCTTTTTTTTAATTTCATGTTACCCCCACTGGTTCCAATACTCTCCCGACGAAGTTTCATGCCATTTCGACTAAAACTATCGCTGTACTCTGGACACAAATAAACAAACAGACATGGTTTCACAATTCATAGGGAGATGTATGTATATGGATGGTGCTAAGTATTCGGTATAACAAGCTTCCGCTGTTTTAATTTCGCCAATTCATTTATTGTCTGTCGATGTTGAAAACATCGTTTTATTGTCATATAGTATGGGCCTAATTTTGGAAACCAAATTAAAAAAATGAAAGGGAATACGCCTATTAACATGAATTCAATATTGTGTCTCGAGTAAAATTGGGAAAAATGCAAATAATCTATGACCAAGGAAAGATATTTTCATGTCCGTAAATACAGATTTCAGGATTCATATGCATTATTTACCTAATTTTCTCAAATCTATGTTTATACCGTTTTCTTCTTTATCACCTAAGATGGTGTACACAGAAAATTTCAATAGTTTAACCATCAGTGAAAGTTAAATCATTATAGCCTAGCTTACTTGTCGTGCGACGTTGAACTCAGCAAATATCTAAGCTTTTTTTTTGTCTGTTACCTCTAACTTTACGAAATTTTAAACACTGTGAACTGTAGATGTACATGTAATGAGGCATTTGTAACTAATTACGCATGATTTGAAACAAACTTTGTTTTCCGTGTGGCAACTGTAACTCATTGGGCATGCTTTGAATCAAGCAGTCTTTACCATTAGGCATGGGTTAAAAGGAACACTGTTTTTCGTAATGCATTTTGTAACTCCTTACGCAAGGTTTTAAATCAACTTTGTTCACCATTTGTCGTATATTCTACAACGAACTTCGGTAATAATATAATTGCATCCTGCGAAAATTCACTCCACGAATATATGGTATTCCAATATAAATGTGCATACGTTCAGTTTTGGGTGCTATTAATGAATAATTATTAGGAAGCCAATTTCTTCCGCGTAAGGCTAGAACCGCAGTTACTCGAGGGCATTAATACAACCCTTACAATATATATCATGCAACAAACATCCGTGCTGAAGTTGTACATACCCCTCAACTTTATCTATTATTAGAACCTAATATCCCTTGTGTACAACTTTATCGTACGAAATACACATTTCACATAGGGCAAACATTTCGTAATCGTTATCATATTAAATAGTTGATGATTTCATATATAGCCGCTCGGAAAGAGAATCAACGACAATACATTGTGACTTCCAAGATGTCATTTTTGTTGTCCATTTTATAATATCGGCAACTGGGGGCTATTATCTTTAGGCCTACAAGTGTCACGTTGGCCCTACGGAGAAGGGAGAGGACTGCTTGACGTCGTTTTTCTTAAAACTCGTTTGTTTGTTTTTTTAAGAATGAAAGTGCCCTAAATAACTCTATTTCACATCAGATAAGTATTTCCTAATTTATAATAATCCTAAAATCTGACTAAATTATCGATCAAAATGCTTGTTTTCCGGTAAGCGCAGCCATCTTTTATGCGTGTTCTTGTAGAGTTTGAACCCGAGATATAGTTTAAGAAGTTCCAGCTACATTGTCACAGGTATACGAAAAATATTTACCCACCCCCCTCTTCCCAACCTCCACCCCAGAAGCCCAGGCCTGGTATAGGGCTAAGGATATTGTTCCTCATTTTCATGTGCATCTGACCCCTCGTTTGATTGCCTTCAGAAGCACAGCGTCCATGCCAACATTTAGATTACAGTTCCAGAAATATACATTTTTATAAATGATCTGATTGTGCTGTGGCGTACGGTAAAAATAGTAGAGATAGAGAATATCCATAGTATTACACATGTATTCATCTGTATTCGGTTCTTTATAAGTTATCAACTCTATGTCAAACGGAGGACGTCATTGTCCTGAGTCTATCACCAGAGGAACTATACATATATAGTATTAGATATATAGGTGAATGTCTGTGGTTACTGGTATGTAAAACGTCAACGTTGCTACGTAGATAATATATGAGCAACCGAGTCCTGCTGTATATACATTTGTTCACACATACAACATATAATAAAGAGCAACGAAATTAAATAGTCGGGGCAAGAGGTAGGTTCTATGGTACTATCTAGAATTCCAAAGTCGGGACGAGATTTCGGTTGTATGGTACTATCTAGACTTTCTGTTCTCCCTTTTAAATGAAACGCAACACTTATGGATGCGTTCGTTTGTATGCTGTGTATATATGTTAAAATGTCAAATAATGCAATTAAACTGATGAAAACAACCTTGCGGCTTACGCTGTTTCATTTATGAATGAGGATCAAGGTAAAGTCAATGGCGTGACAATCACACGACCACCGTTTTTGAACCCTCGTTTGGCTATCTACTATTTACAAATCTTAACAAAATGACAATGTATGCTTACACTGAACAATAGCTACCAGAGGTGCACGAGGCGGGCGGGTGATACACTACACGGAACTTTGTCAGTATGTATTATAATAGACGTTCTGCGCCAGGCATCCTCTCAATATCCCAAAATTCTCCGGAGATCCCTTATATCCCCGAGCCATGCTTCCAGACAACACCCTGGGAGCACATGCTGGTCATATATATGATATGCTCAAGCGCATGGAGGAAATAAACACGTAACTACACCGTTAATCATTTTATTCGTGAATGTCAACGCGGTAAATTTGATGGGGGAAACTAGGGTATATTATCGGCAATATACATGTAAATCATTCACATATGATAATTCCGCAGTAACTGCCAATATCCTGTTCGCTTTAAAAATTTTCCTTGTATCTAAATATACTACCACTGACCTCTCAGTCATCCACTTCACCGGTTTCTTCAGGTACGTACATAATTTCACCATCTCTAATGTTAGTCAACTTGTAGACATTACCTCATCTTGATAAACCGATTAAATCGATATCATTGGAGTTTGGAGCGTTGTTTTCGGAATTTCCTTATGAATATAATCGTTTAGCACGTTTGATGTAGCCCCTAACCCATCTCTATCTCCCATAGCCATTTCACGCGATATCTCTTCGTCGTAACCATGGCTCAAGTACTAGTGTTTCCTCTCCTCGATATCTTTGCTGTACTCCTTCATTATAGATAAGGCGAAAAGTTCTTTCCAGACATTATGTTCAACGCACTTACGCATATTAGTGGATTGAGCTATCTGCGAAGGAAATGCGCTTTCTTGTCATCATCGGAAACGCATTTTCTTTTAGGTCGACCCGTCCCATCCTCACTCTGCTCGGCGTATCGCATCTGTAGTAACCGTTTGCAAAACAGGGTGAAGGTATCCTTATATATAATCCCTCTCTCGTTTCGTCGTACTCAATCTCCGTAGGTTCTTGATACGAGGGTGAGCAAGATAATGCTGGGGTCCAAGTAGATGTCACGTTAAGCACAGGAGAGGGGGTCAGGACAGCTGCTTGTCTGTAATCGAATCGTGCAGATATGGGGACAGTTGTTATTTCGTATTATTCCTGGATTATTCTTGTACGAGTTTTTCCCTCGATAGCCGTATGAGGCTTCAAACCCGCTAACAGGTATACGTATTGTTATGCACAATGAAATACACGAGATTGCTCTTGAACCAGAGCCAGAAGAGGTTTGCTAAATCTGCGTCCAAACAATGGTCAAAGAAAATTACAAACAAGACACTAGATCGTTCATTTAAAGATTTAATATAACTCACCAACCTGAAAATAAAAACACATCTACAAAATGTGCTACAATGTGACGCAAACTATAGGCTTACTACAACACCGTTAAAGAGCGTGATAGGCAGCTTAAATGATCCTAAATGCTCATACACCGTCCGTGAAATGTCCAATTCAGTCCGTTTTCTTCCTAGAGTTGGTGAAGAACTCCTCCCAGTTCTTTTATCCTGTGTACAGTCCTGTTGCCCACTCCTTGATTCACACTCCACAAAGCAGTCCAACTCCAGCGACGATCGACGTCTAAGTCCAATTTCTGTATCGGAATCTCCCAGCAACGTCGACTTCACAGTGAAACAGTGGATATTAATCAGCAATTTTGTGCTCCAGTAACTAGTAATTCAACCCAAACGCTTAAAACACTTGTTGACAGTCCAAAAGCTCCTCCACGAGTTTCACGATTTCGCTCATTGAGATGGCTATAAGACAATCTATCTCAATATTACAGAATGTTTATACAGTTCAACTCACATGCAGGCTGGAAACTAGTCATATATCACCGTGAGATCAAAAGCTGAAAGATTTTCACCTTGCCGTCGTATATATATCTCACAGAGAACCTTCCAGAAAAAGATGTCATACATGATGTACTAAGCCACTAACTGGAACAGTCGAGGGCTTCCCCGATCACACTAGCACTTGGTCGAATATTCTTCATGTGTAATCTAGAATCTTCCAGAGTTCTATGTAAAAATTAGCATCTACACTCAGTGCAGAATGACCGCATTGTCAAAGAGTAAACAAATTACTGCCGTGGAATGTCACACTAAATTAACTACTCTATATACACAACATAAAACGAATTAAAAGTGACAAGTTAAAGGACAAGAGTGTAACGTTATAACAGTATGCCCTCTATCCACTGCTTAGTTGAAGCTCGCATGAAACTAGTCATATCTCGATGATAGATTCCTCTCCTCCACATTTGTATTAATTGTAAATTTATCAATAGGATAGCTGAAAAACATGAAGTATTGAGGAGAACACTACCTGGCCTGGGCTTTTTTGCACTTACCCGTGAATTTATGCGTGATCCCCTGCTGATGTCTTGCCGGCATCATTGAAAACTGTTGACCGCTTCTCTCTTGCAGGAAACAAGCCTATGTTTTTGTATACTATGACTGTCTTTTTGAATTGGGTGCTAATACTGTTATATGGAAAATGGAATAGGTCTTTGGATTATGGACGCGGATATTCTCTGATGGACGACGGCTGGATTATGAATGACGGACTAGACGCTTGTAATGCAAATAGGATAGAAATAACCCCAATATGATAACCTATAAAGTCACGGAGTGCCAGCTCTCAATGTTTTGACACCCGGAGATAAGATAGAAATTTTCACAGGCATAATTCACATTTACAGTATACAGAACAATAATTCATATTCAGACTATATTATTGGACATATAGCCTTGGTATCTCAGCCGCGCTTTTATTGCACATGTTCACGTGGAAACTATGCAGTAACCACACGCATCCTAGCATCGGCTTAAGCGAAATTAGATACGCTAGCATGGGGGTTGTGATGACAGATCAGCTTTAATGTGTAACTCATCTGATGTTAATGGATGAGCATTGATGGCGTCTGATGGAGTAAATGCATGGTAACATGGTAAATGCAAGAATACCCAGAGAAACTGGCCTGTAATGCCCAAAGTCGTGCAGTAAATTTTTCATCAAGATAATAAGCATACATATGTTTGTCAAATGACATGTACAGAGGGCGGGCCTCGCTCGACGATTAACAGTCCACCAGCAGAATCCCACCATATACTGATAATAACTTGGTAATGACATGTACAGAGGGCGGGCCTCGCTCGACGATTAACAGTCCACCAGCAGAATCCCACCATATACTGATAATAACTTGGTAATGACATGTACAGAGCGCGGGCCTCGACGATTAACAGTCCACCAGCAGAATCCCACCATATACTGATAATAACTTGGTAATGACATGTACAGAGGGCGGGCCTCGACGATTAACAGTCCACCAGCAGAATCCCACCATATACTGATAATAACTTGGTAATGACGTGTACAGAGGGCGGGCCTCGACGATTAACAGTCCACCAGCAGAATCCCACCATATACTGATAATAACTTGGTAATGACGTGTACAGAGGGCGGGCCTCGACGATTAACAGTCCACCAGCAGAATCCCACCATATACTGATAATAACTTGGTAATGACGTGTACAGAGGGCGGGCCTCGACGATTAACAGTCCACCAGCAGAATTCCACCATATACTGATAATAACTTGGTAATGACATGTACAGAGGGCGGGCCTCGACGATTAGCAGTCCACCAGCAGAATCCCACCATATACTGATAATAACTTGGTAATGACATGTACAGAGCGCGGGCCTCGACGATTAACAGTCCACCAGCAGAATCCCACCATATATTGATAATAACTTGGTAATGACATGTACAGAGGGCGGGCCTCGACGATTAACAGTCCACCAGCAGAATCCCACCATATACTGATAATAACTTGGTAATGACATGTACAGAGGGCGGGCCTCGACGATTAACAGTCCACCAGCAGAATCCCACCATATACTGATAATAACTTGGTAATGACATGTACAGAGGACGGGCCTCGACGATTAACAGTCCACCAGCAGAATCCCACCATATACTGATAATAACTTGGTAATGACATGTACAGATGGCGGGCCTCGACGATTAACAGTCCACCAGCAGAATCCCACCATATACTGATAATAACTTGGTAATGACATGTACAGAGGGCGGGCCTCGACGATTAACAGTCCACCAGCAGAATCCCACCATATACTGATAATAACTTGGTAATGACATGTACAGAGGGCGGGCCTCGACGATTAACAGTCCACCAGCAGAATCCCACCATATACTGATAATAACTTGGTAATGACATGTACAGAGGGCGGGCCTCGACGATTAACAGTCCACCAGCAGAATCCCACCATATACTGATAATAACTTGGTAATGACATGTACAGATGGCGGGCCTCGACGATTAACAGTCCACCAGCAGAATCCCACCATATACTGATAATAACTTGGTAATGACATGTACAGAAAATTACACACCTTTTATGGGCAGACGACTTATTAATTATATCGGAAACTCCTGAAGGTCTACAAAATAGTATAAACAAACTAGCCGACTTCTGTAAAAGCTGGCATCTTCAAGTTAACATTAGTAAATCAAACACAATGGTTATACAGAAATGTAAACAAAACAATTTGCCCAGATTTATATTAGACTCTCAACTTTTAGAAAACATCTCTGAATACACCTATCTTGGCTGTACTTTGAATAATTATGGCAATTTTACACCTACCCGTGAACGACTATACCAAAAGGCACTGAAAGCACTATTTAAAGTGCATACCTCCTTTAATGGAAACAATCCTAGTCCTGGGATTTATAATAAACTATTTGACTCATTAGTTAAACCGATATTACTATACGGTTCTGAAATTTGGGGAGCTGAGCAAATCTCAAAGTTAACTCATGAAACTGACCACTATTATGATCTTATAGATAAGGAACCTTTCGAAAAAGCTCATAACAAATTTTGTAAATTAAATCTACGCGTCAACAAATATACCACAAATTTTATATGTAAAACAGAATTAGATAGACAACCCCTCTCTTTTGATATAAATACGGCTATTTTAAAATACAGAATGAGACTAGAAGATCCAACTTGTAACCCCCTGTTGTCTGATGCCTACAAATGCAGTAAGAATCTACACGAATCGGGCATGACCACATGGTTCACTTATACCACTAAACTATTTAACCAACATAGTCTTCCCCAACCAGATATGATAAATAAACATGTAATCCAATCTGCCCAGGATGCATTCACCCAAAGCTTTGAAAAGTATAACAGATATAAACTACAAAGCTCTGAAAAATTGAAAATGTACTCTCAAACATACAGTAACAATCAAAGAAACTATCTAGTAACTATACAAAATCAGAATTACAGACAGGCACTATGTAAACTTCGAGTCTCTGCACACAACTTAGAGATTGAAGCAGGACGTAAAACAGGCCGTAACAATAAAATACCCAGACTTCAGAGAACATGTAGACTCTGCAATATGAAGACTGAAGATGAAACCCATTTCCTAATTACATGTACGAAACTAGAGCGAAAAAGACAAGAACTCTTCAAAAAAATTACCGACGTGCACCCCTCTTTTCCAAACTGGTCTGCTGTTAAAAAAGCTGAATTTATTATAAACCCGAATGCAACTATGGCATTGCTCAGTGGAAAATATTGCCACATTATGACGGTAGAGAGAGCAAAAGTACTCGCCACCACAACCTCTGCCAGAAAGACTAGAAAGAAACCATAGGTTTTGTCTATTGGCCGTATAACTGCGCTCGATGGTACATTAAGTTTTAAGGTACATGTGTGTTTTTATCTAGCTTAATTTTATTCTATGTACTTCCATTGTTTTAATACCATGTTGGGAAGTTATTCCCCCTGGTCTTTGTATTCATACATTGATCGTAATAAATATCAACAGTCCACCAGCAGAATCCCACCATATACTGATAATAACTTGGTAATGACATGTACAGATGGCGGGCCTCGACGATTAACAGTCCACCAGCAGAATCCCACCATATACTGATAATAACTTGGTAATGACATGTACAGAGGGCGGGCCTCGACGATTAACAGTCCACCAGCAGAATCCCACATATACTGATAATAACTTGGTAATGACGTGTACAGAGGGCGGGCCTCGACGATTAACAACAGTCCACCATATACGTCTCACCCAGTAGCGTGTACAGAGGGGCGGGCCTCGACGATTAACAGTCCACCAGCAGAATCCCACCATATACTGATAATAACTTGGTAATGACGTGTACAGAGGGCGGGCCTCGACGATTAACAGTCCACCAGCAGAATTCCACCATATACTGATAATAACTTGGTAATGACATGTACAGAGGGCGGGCCTCGACGATTAGCAGTCCACCAGCAGAATCCCACCATATACTGATAATAACTTGGTAATGACATGTACAGAGCGCGGGCCTCGACGATTAACAGTCCACCAGCAGAATCCCACCATATATTGATAATAACTTGGTAATGACATGTACAGAGGGCGGGCCTCGACGATTAACAGTCCACCAGCAGAATCCCACCATATACTGATAATAACTTGGTAATGACATGTACAGAGGGCGGGCCTCGACGATTAACAGTCCACCAGCAGAATCCCACCATATACTGATAATAACTTGGTAATGACATGTACAGAGGACGGGCCTCGACGATTAACAGTCCACCAGCAGAATCCCACCATATACTGATAATAACTTGGTAATGACATGTACAGATGGCGGGCCTCGACGATTAACAGTCCACCAGCAGAATCCCACCATATACTGATAATAACTTGGTAATGACATGTACAG
>JAVTVY010001755.1:0-33717 GCA_036873755.1 Hanleya hanleyi | reverse complement strand
GCGCCCGAGCTAGTGTATCTAAATCCGCTTAAGCCGGTGCTAGGGGCCGTGTGGATACTTCATATTTTTCACACGAACATCTGCAATAACAGCGCGGTTGAGTTGCAATAACAGCGCGGTTGAGTTACTAAGGCTAAGTCCACCGTATTCGCGGGTCTGAGGTCTGAATGTGAGGTGTCGAGAAAAGCTTGTGGTTGAGTCATATGGTTGCTTTTTAGCCGCCAGACGTCAGTTTGTACCATCTCTTGTATATCGCTCCAATTAATCATATATATATATTATATGGCCTGATATTTGCAAAAATGGACAAAAGAGGGATGCACAAATACCTGACGGCAAGGTCACACAGCCTTACAATGCAACTGGATTTTACCTAATTTTTGTTTTTCGGCTATTTTGGCTGAGGCTGTTCAATCTAATTAAAATTAAATCCTGTCTGCTCCCCCATTTGGATATGTCGCTTGAAGGGTCTAACAGGCTTGCAGTAACTCCAGTGACAACCAATCCTGAGAACACTTCATATTGCTTTGAAGGGAACATTAATGATAGAGAATTTTTGGTTGACTCAGTCATGTCAGTCGACTTAGACGCCGCGCTGGCGGGGTGTCTTTTCATGTTTCCGCGGTCCCGACATTGTGGCACCATAATACGTTGTAGATACATGGACGGGTCTTTGGTGTAAACATCAGTGTAAACGGACACTTTGACCCTATCTCCCCTCCCCGACTGCAAGTGGACTAGTCCAGATGCGACCATTGTGTCATAATGCTATTAAATATTCGTGGTAAGGGCGCGCAGAACACCAAATTCAATTGTAATACTTAATATTCTATATAGCGACATTTACGATTGGGAAGCATTGATAGGATATTAATTTATTAAGATTGGGGGTTATTTGGGTATCATGTGTTTTCACATAGTGTTCAAATGAACATCGCATTCAGAGCGTGACTGATACTCTGGACACGGCTTGGAATTCATTTGGATAAAGAATAATGATCAGTGATTTCGGAGTTTATGTATAGCACATGATTATGTCTTGCTAACATCATTGAAAACTGTTTTTCTTGTATTTATTTCATACACATTGGAATTGAGGCTAACTTTCATACGAAATAGGTCGTATTATTGCGATGATTGAAGCGGAAATTCTTTATGGACTGCGGCTGATTATTGAATCTTGATATCGAATTTGACACTTGCTAGTGATATAACTATTGTATTGACAAATTTATATGTAATGGATCTTTCTTTTCGTAATTTTCTTCAATTACCTTTTATACAAAAGGAAGGCATTGGAATGTTTGTTTTTGTTTGTCAATATCACTTAAGCATCACAGTGTAATAGAACGTTCCCATAATGTATATCTAGCTTCAAGAATGGAACCAAAGAAACGGACAAGTATCCATTTTCGAATGAGATATATTTATCGAATTAATTTTTATGAACTGCGGTACACATTTTCAATTTCGACCATCCACATTTTTCTTTGACGTGGATGTTATACGAATTAGGTCCTTGGGTTATACACGTTGGGTGGGCACGGGTTTCTGTTGCTTCAATGCATTTTGTCTCATTTCATGCCTCATATTTGAAAATAGTTTGATGGGATCTGCCTTTCGTCTTCTCTCAATACTTTCTGACCTGAATCCATTCCTTTCATTTCATGTAACATTCATTCATTTCATCTAGCAAATTAACTGGTTTTCTCTAATTAGATATCGAAACATTGGTGATACTAAAAAAGTTGAATCCATCTTCTTTCTCTATGTCCATGCTTTCGACATTATACTGATGGAGTTAACAAATGCAAGCGGCAACTTTATATAGACCCGTTCTTGGTTAATAATTGATCACAAGCTAGATTAATAAATGCAAGCGGCAACTTCATGAAAAGCCGTTCTTGCATAAGAGCAGAGTTTAGCATGTGTGAAACATATTAAACACATACCATAATTAAACGTAACATTAAAAGGGCGGTGAGAAACGAAGCCGGCGTACTGACAAGAAGTCATATTACCCCACCGACAAATGTACTGACTGCAGATTTCTAAAAACATCACAAGAACCAAAAGTGAACCCTGTGATGAGTTTTATCTCAACCCCGCTTTTATTGTGTCTGTTCATGTGGATATATTGAATGGCATGACCACACGGCCCCTAACACTGACTTGGGCGGTATTAGATACAATATTTCAGAGCGACGATTTATAGCCCTGTAACACTGACTATGCTATAAAGGATATACACGAAAGTTCAAAACAGACATTACAGAGACTTCATTCCAGAAGTATTGGAAGTTTGATTCCTCGTTTTGCTCAACTAGTATCCAATCACAAAGTGTTAAAAGCTTGAGCTCTCTAGACCCAAGTGTGAAGAAGATATCGAAGCATAATCACCCCTACCCTCATTCCTTTTTTGTTTTTGTGTTAGTCAGAGAGCATTGGGAGAAGGCATCATGCGACCTTACTCATTACCGTAGACGTCAACACCCCGTTCCAAGTAAGCCATGCATTCGTGGTCTTGTATACACACATCAAGCAAAAGCTAACAGGGTAACAATACACCGTTCACAAATTACAACAAAAGGTCCAGGAAAAAAAAAATACTTCCATGGTGATAATAACGACATAGTGACACCAATATTGAAGATAATCGAAATCGGATTGCTTTATCTGAATGATCCGTACACAGATTCAATATGGGTTAAATTTCATTGCGTTAGGGTCGGGGAGAAATAAAATATTAGAACGTAATCACCCCTACCCCTATTTCGGCTTCATGTTTCTCATGCTCTGGTGCCGTTAAACATGGTTATGTTGCATCCATGAAGTGCATATTAGATGGTTACACCAGGTTTAGAATTAACGAAGAGAGGATTATCTTTCACAAATACAGATCAGGCAGAATGCAAAAAGAGTTTTTGCAACTGTAAAACAAAAAATCGAGTCTCATTTCTAAAAAAATCGAGGAAAAATGGTTCCTTCAAGTTATGACCTCTTCATGACGTAAAAAACGTAAAAGGCGTAACTTAAATTACGTTATCTAATAGAATATTATTCAGAAGGTATGGGAAGTTACAGAAAGTTTAGTGCAAGAATAAAAAATATATACGTTCATAAATACCCCTACCCCCATCTTAGAGTAAATTTTGTCTTGTTCAGACAGCGCTGAAGAAATGCATGCTGTGACTTTAGGCACCACCGTAGATGCCTACATCAGGTCTAGAATTGACCAGCAGATGATACTCGTTCATAAACAATGGTCAAACTAAATCTACGCGGGGGGTGCTACGAAAACCTTATTTAGACCCCTTTTTGCGATTTGGCTACCGGACTACAAGCGTTCAAATCCGCGAAGGTTACACCTGTTTTTAAATCAGGCGAACCCATGTATTTTGAAAACTATAGGCCGATATCAGTGCTGCCATGCTTCAGTAAGATATTTGAGAAACTGTCCGTTAACATGATGACATCTTTTCTTGAAGCGCATTTAATTATATCTAATAATCAATTTGGTTTCCGATCTAATCATTCTACTTCCCTTGCAGCTATCTCTCTTTATGAGATTTTGGTCAATGCCAAAGAGTCTAATAAATTCAGTGTCTCTACTTTCCTGGATCTTTTGATACTGTGAACCACACTATCCTCCTTGACAAACTGTACCACTATGGGTTCCGTGGCCAATCAATCAACTGGTTGAGAAGTTATCTATCTGATCGAACCCAATGTGTTTCATTGAACAACATTCTCTCCGATCCCTGTGCTATCTCATGCGGGGTCCCGCAAGGTTCAATTCTTGGACCTCTACTATTTTTATTATACATAAATGATATAAATAATACAACTGACTTACTCCATATTATTCTTTTTGCAGATGATACTAGTGTTGTGTGTTCATCTAGTAATTTGAATGATGCTGTTAATACCACGTCGCATGAATTAGATAAAATCCATACGTGGTTCTCTGCAAACCGCCTGTCACTGAATGTAAGGAAAACAAAGTATATGATAGTTAGTCCAAATAGTAAACGTTTTACACACCCTATTAATCTAACTATATCTGGACACGAAATCGTAGAGGTAAACAATTTCAAATTCCTTGGTGTTATTTTTAATAATAAACTGAACTGGTCCACACACATCGATTACATTTGTAAAAAGGTTACCAGAAATATTGGGATTATTAATCCTATTAAAAATTCGGTTAACAAGAAAACTCTGTATATCCTATATTATTCCATGATATATCCTTACCTATCCTATTGTAACATCACCTGGGATAACACGCACATCACTCACCTGACACCCTTAGTTTTACTGCAGAAACGTGCATTCCGAGTCATCACCTTATCTGATAAACGCGAACATACTCAACCTCTCTTTCTTGCACCGCTGCTTAAACTAAACCTCTACGTCAGTCTGTCTTTAGTGCATAAATTTATGTACAACTCTGATATCTTGCCATTACGCTTTCATGACTACTTTACTAGACTCAGCGCTGTCCACCGCTATCAGACAAGGAATCAGCATACTAACTTTTATAGGCCCTTTTATCGTTCGAATCTTTCATTCTATACCATTAAAGTCACAGGACCGCGAGAATGGAACAAACTCCCCCAAGCGCTCAAAGTTATTACATCCTCCTCACTTTTTAAATCTCGATTACAAAAACCTCTTCTCCATAGCTAACCCATTTCCCCTTAGTCCGTTTCACTTACTGTCCTCTAGTTTTTAGCCTAGCTTTCGCCATTAATATACCTTTCGCCACCGTAAACACATATATTTTCATGGGATAGAACAAGCCCCATGGGGTTTTATTCTCGCCAGTCTATTTTGATTAATTATGTATTATCTTCGTATTATTATTTGGTGAATAAAAAAAAGTTCAAAGTTCAAAAGTTCACGAATTCATTGCTAGAGTAAACTTAAATTTGCAGATCGCTATGTTTGCTGCACCCTATTTTGTTGTCCAATATTAGAAAATGTTTCTATGACTATGATATATCTATCTGAATTAAACGTTCCTTATGCTGTGGTGAATGGATAAATATCGTATTCATTGTGACTAAAAGTGTGTATAGTTTTGGTTGCTTTACACTAGAAGTGCACGTACAACCATGGAATTCTGTTATGCACTCTGACGGTATATGACAGTGTAATTCACAAATAATTATTTTAATAAAAATAATAAAAAAATATTTTGAATACAGTGTCATAGTATTGCAGTATAGAGTTAGACACTGAAGATCGTTCTAGAATAGTAGAACTGAGGTGGACTTGTTGACCTTCTATTATGTGATTGTAATTATAGAATTCTCTCGAACCTGTCGTGACCGATTTATCGTAAGTGAATTAAAATGGCCGAAGTACGAAGAGACCCGGATGATAATGTTAATTAGGTCGTGGTGCCATCTGCACATTTATACGCTTGTATATACTGTTATATGGGTTAGTCATTTTCGAGCTTTCTAGAAGTTGTTGTAATCGTATCTGTGTTAAATCTGACGTCATTGCTATACCGGTGGAAGTTTCTTGATTTGATAGAATAATCTTGAATGCCCACATAGAGTATAAATAGCCGGACAATTAGTCATTCTTGAAGAGATGCAGACGGCTTTTGTGGGTGCATAAGATTGTGCTAACTGGACGTTACCTTTGCCTGAAATTACTGACTGCTGGATTATAAATTCCTGTTGGATTATTCCCGTTTGACCGTTGTGTTATCTACGCAATTGTACTGACGGAAACTGTACAACTGCTGAACGGTGTGGATTATCGAAATACAGGAACGCGATTTCTGCACGTCGGCACGGACTGTATAGAGATTAGCACGTTAATACGGACTCTGAGAGATATACCGGTTTAGCATTGAACAGTAAGGCAATATTTCGTTTATTTGCTGTATTGACCTAACTTAATTTGTATATGATTTTAGTATTGTAAATAAATATTTGATTGTTAATACTCGACTTCACACATTTTCTTTCTGTTGCGTTTTTCTATTATCGTTTAGACGCAACAGAAATTGGGGGCCTGCCCGCGAGCTTTGTTTACATTCCAGCTTTGCAACATAGTTCTAAATTTATACATTGTCTGAATTTGTGAAGTCTAGTAGTAGTATATTATCAGTATGTTTTTGACCCAGCACAGTTTGCTTCAAAGCCTGGTCAGGAGGAATTTGACGAACTACGCAAACAGGATTTGTTCGCGCTGTGTAAATTCCTACAAATTAAAGTTAAAACATCTTGGAGAAAGCAAGAAATTGAGAAACTCATTCTTAAACATTTTGTTGGCAAACAACTTCGGGATGAAAGTGATTTTGATTTAACTGAGGAAACAGCTGATTATTTGGAAATAAAGAAATTAGAATTGCAAAATCAGCTGGAATCAAAGAAATTAGAATTAGAGAGAGAACAGTTAGAATTAGAGGATAGAGAGAAAGAAAGAGCATTAGAGAGAGAGAGAGAGAGAGAAAGGGAAGAAAGACAGTTTCAGTTAGAATTGAAGCATTTGAAATTACAGTCGCGAACAAGTCCTCCTACACATGCTCCTGTACAATCACAATCAAAATTTGATGCAGCTCGTCAAATACGTCTCGTATTAACCACCATTTCAGGAAAAAGCAGTTGATAAATATTTTCTGCATTTTGAGAAAATTGCTGAAAATTTAAACTGGCCGAAAGAAAATTGGAGTTTACTTCTTCAAAGTGTTTTGATCGGAAAGGCAAGGTACATTTACACTCAATTGACGGTAGAGCAATCATCAAATTATGATAGAGTGATTTAATCCTTAAAGGTTATGAATTAGTTCCTGAAGCCTATAGACAAAAGTTTCGTAGTTGTGAAAAAGAAGTCTCAGACTCATGTAGAATTTGCTCGTTCAAAAGAACAGTTATTTGATAGGTGATATGCTTCGGTTAAAATTGACAACAACTTTGAAAGACTTAGATAGCTTATGCTAGTAGAGGAATTTAAAAGTTGTATCAATGGTGATATTAGAACATTTCTTGATGAAAAGAATACCAACACTTTAGACGAAGCAGCCCGATTTGCTGATGAATACGCTCTGACACACAAATTATCATTTGTCAATGCTGTTAAGCCAAGTTCATTCCAGTCTAACATCTCAGGTAACAAATCCAGTTCTTTCTCAATGCCTCAAACTTTTAACCCCAGTTACAAAGGTCAAAGGTCAAACACAAAGTCTCGGTCACCCACTTTTAACACTCAAAATAAGTCTCCCGTTTGCAGCTACTGTAAAAAGGACGGCCATGTGATGGCTAATTGTTTTAAATTGAAAAGACGACCACAAGATGAAGCCTTTCAAAAGCCTAGTGGTTTTCTCACTTCAAGATCTATGCCCAAGCAGGTTAGTGACGTTCGTAATGTATATGACGTTAAGATGGCCAAGGACACTGCTCCTATTAGTTCTATCAAGGATAAGGTTGACAATTTTTCAAATCCTGTTATGGAGATTTTTGAACCATTCTTTTTGTGTCACTTTCAAGTGATTTTTGTAATGCTACTCATGTGAAAATTTTGCGAGACACGGGTGCATCCCAGTCTCTTTTGTTGGCAGATATTTTGCCGTTTTTTGATTCTTCATCTGCAGGCAGTACTGTCCTGATTGAAGGGGTATATTCTGTAAATTACACACCCGTTCTGCTCCATAACATTCAACTGTCTTCCGACTTGATTTCTGGACCTGTTACGGTGGGTATTAAAGGTAGTTTACCATTTGAGGGTGTTTAATTACTTCTTGGCAATGATCTTGCGGGAGATAAGGTCGGGGTTAACCCGATTGTACAGTTACTAGAGCCATGAGTAAATTGACTGAGGAGTCTAAAAAGTCTCTTAAAGATGGTGTCATCGATGACGTTTGTTTGGCCGACACCTTTGTGTGTTTAAATGATGAGGCTGATAAGCCACATTTTGATAGCAAATTGGAATGTTCTAATGACAAAATGTCAAAAGCACTGCTGGTTAATGAACAGCATAGTGACAAGGACATTTCCAAGTTGTTTGACAGGGCAGTAGATGAGTGCGATGTAACACAAGAGCCTGTGTGTTATTTTTGTAAGAATGGTGTTCTTATGCCCAAATGTCGACCGCCAGATGTGTCACCTGATGATGAATGGGCAGTTAAGTATCAGATTGTGGTACTAAAGTCGTATCGTTTAGATATCATCAGACTGGCCCATGAAACACCTCTTTCAGGCCAATTTAGGTGTTAACAAAACATACTACAAAATTCTAAATCATTTCTATTGGACAAATTTAAAGAAAGATGTTGCTGAATTTTGTAGGTCATGCCACACATGTCAGGAAATGGTAGGAAAACCAAACCAAACCATACCAAAGGCCCGTCTACAGCCAATCCCTGCATTTGGGGAAGGCTTTAGTAGGATGACTATAGATTGTGTTGGTCCACTACCAAAAACAAAGTCAGACAATCAATACGTGTTAACAATCATGTGTGCTTCAACCAGATTCCCTGAGGCCATTCCTTTACGGAATATTAAGGAAAAAAACTATTGTTAAGGCCTTAGTTAAGTTTTCACACTTGTCGGCCTACCTGATCAGGGATCTAATTTCATGTCAGAAATCTTTCAACACATCATGCATGAATTGGGAATAAAGCAGTACAAATCATCTGCATACCATCCAGAAAGCCAAGGCGCATTAGAAAGATTCCACCAAACATTAAAGAACATGATTAGGACTTATTGTTTTGACACTGAGAAAGACTGGCATGGAGGCATAAATTTGTTATTGTTTGCTGTTAGAGAGTCTGTTCGAGAGTCTTTAGGCTTCAGTCCATTTGAATTAGTCTTTGGTCATACAGTTAGAGGACCACTTAAACTGCTGAAGGAAAAGTTCCTAGACAGTGATCTTGACTCATGTAGTCTCTTACAATATGTGTCGGATTTTCGCACTGGGTTGACCAAAGCACGTGATTTGGCCATGTCAAACTTAAAGTTAGCTCAAAAAGGTATGAAAATGCCCTATGATAAACATGTCCTTAAACGAAGTTTCAAACCTGGTGAGAAGGTTCTGGCTTTTCTGCCCATTCCTGGTAATCCACTTAAGGCTAGATATTAGTTATGTAGTTCAAACTTCTGACAGGCGTAAAAACAAACAGTTATGTCATGTAAATATGTTAAAGTTATACATCGACAGAGCTAACACTAACAGTACTGTCCATCCTGTAAGTGTAGTTAGTTCTGACCCTGATATTAATGAAACTTGTAAAGAGCCCATGACAGCGGCGAAATTACAGAACTCTGATACTCTACTTAATTTGGATTCCAAGTTGTGTCATCTCGACCCAGCGCGTCAGGAATAACTTCGAACTCTGCTCAGTGAATATGAACATTTGTTTCCCGACATTCCAACTCGGACTGATACAATTTCACATGATGTCGATGTCGGAGATTCTAATCCAGTAAAGCAGTACCCATATCGTTTGAATCCCATTAAACAAAACTACCTGAAAAAAAGATTCAGTATTTATTGGACAATAACTTCATTGAACCAAGTAATAGTAACTGGAGTTCACCTTGTATTCTCGTTCCAAAGCCAGATGACAGTTACAGGATGTGCACTGACTACAGAAGGGTGAACACATTGACCAAAACAGACACCTTCCCTATTCCACGCATTGAAGATTGCGTTGACAAGTTCGTGTCAAAGTTTGATCTTCTGAAAGGATTTTGGCAAATTCCACTGACAGATCGTGCAAAGGAGATATCAGCATTCGTCACTCCGGAGGATCTGTTCCAGTTCAAAGTTTCGCCATTTGGAATGAAGAATTCTCCAGCCACCTTCCAGCGTCTCATCAACCGTGTTACTTCCGGTTTGGAAGGATGTGAGACTTACATTGATGACGTCATTTTCTACAGCGATACATGGGAAGATCATCTACAGAGAATTCGCGCACTGTTCAATCGGCTGAGTGACGACAAGCTGACAGTCAACCTTGGAAAAAGTGAATTCGGACATGCACGTGTGACATTCTTGGGTCTTGTCGTAGGTCAGGGTAAGCCTGTAGATGCTAATGTCAGTGCTATCTCGCTATTTCCAAGACCTACATTTAAGGGACAACTGATGCGTTTCTTGGGTATGGCTGGTTACTACAGGAAATGTTGTCCAAATTTTTCAGATATTACTGAACCTTTAACTCGGCTCTTAAGAAAGAGGGTAACTTTTGTATGGACCGATGAATGTGAATCAGCTTTTGAAAAACTGAAAGTCATACTCAAGAGCGCGCCAGTTCTTTCAGCACCAGATTTTGATTCACCTTTTAAACTGGCTGTAGATGCTAGTGATGTTGCTGCTGGTGCCGTTTTGTTACAAGAAGGTATAGATGGTGTAGACCACCCAATATGTTATTTTTCACGTAAATTTGACAAATATCAGAGAAATTATTCTACCATTGAGAAAGAATGTTTGGCAATGTTATTGGCTTTACAACATTTTGATGTTTATGTTACTTCTTCATCGTTGCCAATTACTGTATTCAGTGATCACAATCCACTTGTTTTCATAAGTAAGATGAAAAACGAAAATCAAAGATTGTTCAGATGGAGTTTGGTGTTACAAGAATACAATATTGAAATCAAACATATTAAGGGTGAGGACAATTTGATCGCTGATTGTTTGCCTCGCATATAATGTACATATGTTTGTCAACATTGTAATACAGATTTTGTTTTGTAATAATGTTTTGAATTGTCAAGAAAGTTCCAAGTTTGAAACTTTCTTCTTTTAAGAGGGGGAGTGTCATAGTATTGCAGTATAGAGTTAGACACTGAAGATCGTTCTAGAATAGTAGAACTGAGGTGGACTTGTTGACCTTCTATTATGTGATTGTAATTATAGAATTCTCTCGAACCTGTCGTGACCGATTTATCTTAAGTGAATTAAAATGGCCGAAATACGAAGAGATCCGGATGATAATGTTAATTAGGTCGTGGCGCCATCTGCACATTTATACGCTTGTATATACTGTTATATGGGTTAGTCATTTTCGAGCTTTCTAGAAGTTGTTGTAATGGTACCTGGGTTAAATCTTACGTCAGTGCTATACCGGTGGAAGTTTCTTGATTTGATAGAATAATCTCGAATGCCCACATAGAGTATAAATAGCCGGGCAATTAGTCATTCTGGAAGAGTTTCAGACGGCTTTTGTGGGTCCATAAGATTGTGCTGTATTGAACTAACTTAATTTGTATTGCAAATTTGTAAAATATTTGATTGTTAATACTCGACTTCACAAATTTTCTTTCTGTTGCGTTTTTCTATTATCGTTTAGACGTAACAACGGTATAGAGATTGCTGATATTGTCTCGTCTCAGTATAAGTATAGTGGCATAGCATTTAGACTGGAATCATCTCTATTTGATATATATATAAATAATACCTAAATGACGTTTAATAAATTGAAAAAGAAATGGAAAATAAAATTTGAAAAAAAAGATGAAGATAGCTCCTTTGTGATGTCGCATCCAGTCCGTTCCAAGCATTTCTTTAGACAGACTGTATGAAATTCAAATAGTTCGACTTTATTTTAGACTATGATGTTTCACTTGCTTCAACATCTCCTTGAGCAAATGTTTTACAATGGGCCAGGCACCCCAGTCTCCATGTATAGCGGAGAACGGATGATCTCTCTCCTGGCAAGGCGCAAGGTATATGAATATAATGTTTCTGTCTGGCTAGCGGATAACGCAATTGTTAAACGTTTTGTTGGATTCAATGGGTTCCGGACAAACCCCACAGGGGACAAATCCCCCACGGACAAACCCCCACGGACAAATACACCCTCGGACAAAAACTCCCACTGACAAAACTCTCATCATAGGAAAATCGGACAAAACACGCACTTAATATGGAAAGAACCATCTCAGACCGAATGTCTGATAGAATTTATCAATTTTGAATTAAATAATTTATAAAAAAAAATCTTTATGATCATGGAATTGTTCTTGCCATTTTCTTCGTGTATTTTAGCTATATTATAATATTGTACTTAAGCGTCTTCTGACACTTTGAAGCGGACGATATTGATTGGTGTACACCTAAACAATTATTAATAAACAGTACCAGTCAATACAAGCAAGACGACGACGTAAAGCATTTCTGTGGCATGCTTGACGGACTTGCTTTTGGTGTAAATTGTAAATCTCGCTCTACGAAATTTGATCTGCTTTTAAATGTGCTGCATGTTGCCTCATTGACAATAGATAAAACTGCAAATGCATGTCTGTACATGCAGTACCTCCGTCAGGCGAACATTGATATCTTTACGGTGTCAGGAAATTTCGGCACGCGATATTTCAGCACGCAGCATTTCGGTAAGCGACATTCAGGCACGCGACATTTCGGCACGCGACATTTTGGCACAAAGCGAAAGGTACGACATTTCGGCACCCTGTTTTCAGGCCAAATTATGCTAAAAATAAAAAATGGCCTTTATGTAACATATATTTAACATATGAACAGATCATATTATGTACTTGTGCTATTGCGTTTTGCTTTATGACCAACTGCATATTTGAAAAGTTGCCGGAATCTCGGAGATATTCGCGGCCAAAGAATCTACAACTAGGTAACCCTTAAAATGGTCTGTTTATATGTTAATCATATGTTAAAAGACGATGTGAAAATCTTAATTTTTAGTATAATTTGGCCTGTAAAAAAATGTCATAGATTCATTCTTTATCAGCAGTTTATTCTATACGTAGTTGTTGGATACAGTAACCTATATATTTATATAATCACTGTCAGCATGTAACATTTATACCAGCTAGTTTATCTGATGTAATGTTACACAGGTCCAATTTGCAGAATAAAAAAAAATAGAGAATAGAATAAAATTCGTGGCCAAGTGTAAATCACAAAGCTTAAGATATAAGTCAGCTAGTGTTTACACAACACCATACATAGGGATTAGTTTGTATCAGCACATATTGAGCGGTGAATCTAGTTCTATATAACCTCATACTATATAGCCTTTATATCAAATTCATGGATAGTCTGGTCACAACATACATTATTTTTCCAAAATAAACTACACCATGTTTACCAATCGATCGACTGCGAGATGAAAATCATGATTCAGAAACTCGTGATTATGGTACGCCAATATGAACAATTCCATGCACATCTTTTTCTGGAGTTAAACTTGTTCCTCGTAAAGCCTTTGAAATCCGTTATAAGAAAATTCTGAGAAATTACGAATCTTATCTCTTTCATGTACACATTTGGTCAGGAATTATAAATTACAGCTGTACGTTTTATTAGCATTGCCGTATTCTTGTTCAAGATTCTGTAGACACATATATAATCTTCTGTCATGTATGTATCAAGTCACTCGAATTAAAACACAGATGTTAATATTAAACAAGTTGTTATCAACACAAGTCTGTTTGACTCTTCTGTGGAATTTCAGCCGGCAATTAATTCTTAATTATAACGGTCAGTAAGTTATGTGTGTGTTGAAAAGGGATATTCGTCATGGGTGACTGGTCATATTTGTGTTCGGAACAATTAAGTTATCCGCTAACCAGACGGAATCATATAGCCAACATTATATTCATATACCTTACTTGTCAGGGTGCATGTTTGGACTGGCAAACGTCTGTTAGAAATTTGCCTTGCCAGGAGAGAGATCATCCGTTCTCCGCTGTACATGGAGACTGGGGTGCCTGGCCCATTGTCAAACATTACCCAGGACGATGTTGAAGCAAGTGGAACATCATAGTCTAAAATAAAGTCGAGCTATTTGAATTTCATATGGCATTGAGCAATATGACACGAAGTGATATGTTATACTATGTATCTGTTCGAAATCGTTCAATTCCGTTCGTATATGAGTTGTGGGCTAATATAAACCGGCACGGGTTCAAGCCCAGCTGGTCCATGTGTGGAAGTGTGTCAGTTACTTGCCGATGGGAGGGGGTTCTCTCCGGATAATCCGGCTTCCTCCACCAACCTGACTGTTACCATATGAGTAAAACAAACTGGAGTGTGACTTTAAGTGTGGTCTTTGATATATGTTGGCATTTTGTGGGAAGTTGATGCTGGGTCGACATCGGGCCTTACAGGCTAGTCTTTTGTGTTAAATGCCGTCATTTACATCTGACGACGATACAGCTCACCAATCTCCAATGTACGAGTTGTCACAGCGAAACGGCTCACCAATTACCAGTATACGAGTTGTCAGAGCATTTCCATCATAGCTCTCTAGATTTGTATCTAATACCGCTTATGCCGGTGCTAGGGGCCGTGTGGTCATATCATCCAAGTTGCCACATGAACAGGTACAATAAAAGCGTGCCTGAGATACAACACATATCACGAATCGTTAGATTCTTGGTATGTGCTTTAGAATAGGTTAACCAGAAAACTATTCTGTGAAGTCATGTGACGCAGTCAGTATGTCGGCACCTCTTCCCACTTCCTTTATATGTGTTGTAATTTAAGCCCCCCCCCCCCCTTACTGAAGTAAAGTAATCGTGGTAGTTACTCAGACCAGATTAATGGAAATCCATTATGTACCCTCTGGAATCGAATATTGCGAGGATTTGAATCCCTTGTGTACCATCTCCTGCAGGTTATACCCCTTATTGCTTCGAGCTTTATGTAGTAAAACTATGGAAATTCAGTCTGAGTTTATTGAGAATAAATAAAAGTCTGTCTGTGTAGTGGCCCGTGATTTCAGCTGATTAGCTACTAGTGTAATTTCACTTTATCCTATCTTTTACCACAGGAGAATATTTTGAAGTGAAGATGGCTGGCATATTCTCATGTAATATTGTCAAATTAAATATTATTATAAGCAAAATGACACTTTCGTTGAATACAGGGAGAACAGTACATATGTATACAATTATTTCAATTATCACCAGTTCAAAATATTTAAACTCGTGTATGGTATATTTGGTCAAACTCTGATTTGGTTTTCACACAACTAGACGACCTATACATGTAAGTATATAATTTAGTATATAGTTTCAATATGTTTAGCATTGTGTGATAGCCCTTTTCAGTGTAGAAATCCTTCGCTTAGGGGTTTTTCATGGTAAATTTCTGCTAATGGAAATATCTCTAAAAATACATCAGAGGCATATCGACCAAAAAAACAACAAATAGGGGTCACATGCGACAGTCAGTATATTGATATCATGCAATAATGAATACTCCACAATGTATATGCGTGTTCGCAAGTGCTGTTTTATTTAGTTTTCACTTCGACAGATGATGTAGATTTTACATTGATGACTTGCAATTAGGCGATATTTGTCGGACTGGACTTATTTTCGGTTTTCGCTGAGAAAGTCCGCATATGCCAAGTTTGCATCCGGACAGAACTGTATGGTTGTATCTCCACAAGTGTGATGAAAGTTGAACCGGATCTCTTCTCTGGTGATCTCGCGAAAAGCCGCTATGATTTTGCTCAGAAGGCCCTGCTCCTCGTTCAAGATACACTTTGCGAATTCCCCAAAGTATAGACAAGAGTTGTCAGGATTGGCCGCCAAGACTTCAGCCATAATATCGAGACATCTCTTACCTAAAGGCTGCTTCTTCTAATGATCATGGGAATATAACGCATGGCGGGAATGGTCAAATACTATTCATGTCGATCAATGGTTCAGCAGGACATTTTTCTCTAGAACATCCAGAACACATATTCCGATGTTTGAAGATTTGATTGGTTAATTCAAAATTTCGAAATAAGTTCGGATATTTTCGTTGACTTATGAAGAAAACTGGAAGAAACTCCAACCAGTCATAAGGATTCTGTAAAGGTCCGGAATTCCAAGTCATCGTTTAATCCATTATCTAATGACCACGAGGATGACGCTTTAATTTATTCATTAAACTACATATTACAATGGGGGAAAGTAAAAGAGTAGATATACGGTACATACAATTGAATACAATTAAACTGTCAGTACGAATGGTTTAGACATGACGTACCCAAAATATGTAGGGTCAAAATGACCAGAAAGTTTGAGTCAAAATGCAATTTGCTCCACATATTTTAGGCACCCAAACATAGTGGATCAAAATGATCCAATCCTTCTGAGAGTATACTCACCAGTAAAATGCAATACTCAATGATATATAGCCAAATTTATTACCGAAATGACTACTTCGACTATTTTCTTACTGGAAATAATACTGTACTCAATTTAATGTATGTCGTTGTTACAGTTCAACCAACTCCGTATTCTTCATTTGCTCGAAAGTTTAAATTCTAAAGTGTATAATATGTGTGATCTAACAGAAAATTTGTGGCCTGGCGACTATCAGGTTCCAGATCAAAAGCAAAAAAAAAACACAGTTTCTTCTCTATCTTGCATTTTTAGAGAGCGTTGATCAAACTTACATTCTGCCTCTTCAAAGAGAAGAAATCTGATTTAATCATACTATGGACATTCTCGTGTAACATTTTGACATATAAAACATGATATCTTGAACAGAAATGTTTCCGTTTTTTCTATTTTAGTTTTCATTTCCAGCTTAGTATGTTGAAGATGTGCACTGTCAGGCGTATATTTCGAGCAAAGACTTTAATCAACCCACCCACATATCCCGTTCGACCCCACAGGATAAACGATTCATATTTCAACGGGCAAACTATGGGAAAAGAATTACATACTCTGATCCAATTCTGATTGTTTGAACACTCAGTGGAAAACAGCTTCTAATTATTCCATGCCCTTACAATTTCGAAATATCCTCTGCACTTCTCCTAACCTCATTGGTAAAAGCTGTGAAGTCGGGATTTTTTATAGTCGGTTTATTTATTTATTTATTTATTTATTAAACTTTGTTTAGAAGAGGACGGGCACAATAGGTGACCAGCACATATAAGTAAGTGCCCTCCACATACAGCATACATACACACATTTAACAAAGCATTTAATAAAATATATACATATATATACGAATACATAAGAGTATACGTAGAGCACAAACATAGCGAATACAAGCTTGAGTACTATTACTATTGAAATTTCTCTTTGTGACGAAGTTTAATCAATAAAATATGTCAAAAAAACGTGAGTAAAAATTACAAACTTTAAACGACGTCCAAAATAATAGAGGACTGTCTCGACTTTCCCTCAAAAGACAGGATAGAGAAAACGAAGAAATAATAAAAAGTGTTGTATAAAATTTTTATTTCGTGGAAATATAAGTGTTCTCGTCTGATTATCCATGTCATAAGCTAACTTAGGAAACCCGCCTATTGAAGCATTCTGAGGAAATTTCCTCAAAATCGTAATCTATCGTTCAGAATAAAGGTCCATGTAAAATGGCCAAGTAAGACCGATAGTCCAATTGTAAAAGCTAACAAAAGTTAACAGTCCACGTGCATTGGGTAAATATATGGCACACAGATTTTTGAACAAATTTCCTCAAACTAAAAATGTATCCTTCATAATGTTTGCCCATGAGCATAATATGTTAACTATATGGCACACAGATTTTTGAGGAAATTTCCTCAAACTGAAAATCTACCTTTTATGGTAGACCATTTCCATAGACTAGCTATATGGGCAACCAAGATTTCCAGTAAATGTCATCAACTCTAACGTTGTCCATGTTGACAAGGCAGCAGTGTTTTGAAGAAAAACTGGAAATATACCGTTTTAGATTAGCTGACCGACACACCAGTTTTTGAGGAAATTTCCTCAAATAATTGTTCACCAATATGTCACTCTGGCATGAATTCCATCGAATTTGAAATCTACGTTCCGGAATGGTAATCCATTGTCAACGAAAAAGATTTTGAGAAAATGTCCTCTGTCAAAATTCATGTGTAAGGTGGCAGCGTTTTGAGGAAACTTCCTCAAACTAGATATGTACATATGGGATGTACGCCGCATCCGCTTTTGAGGAAATTTCCTCAAAACAATTTCTCCAAAACACTGCTGCCTTGTCAATATTGACACCAGTAGAGTTCGAGTATCTTTCCTGAAAATCTTGTTTGCCTATATAGCTAGTCTATGGAAATGGCCTACCATAACAATGGCACATTTTCAGTTTGAGGAAATTTCCTCAAAAAAAAAGTTTTTGAGGAATTTTCCTCAAAAGTTTGTTCACCAACATATTGTCACTCTGGCAGAAATTCCCTCTATTTTGAACCCTACGTTTCGGAATGGTAGTCCATTTTCATACACTATGTAGAGCGAAGAAGATTTTGAGAAAATGTCCTCCCGTCAAAATCCACCGTTCGCAAAAATTGTTTATGTTCATTGACTAAGGTGGCAGAATTTTGAAGAAACTTTCTCAAACTAGAAATGACGGGATTTTGAGGAAATTTCCTCAAATGTTCGTTCACCAACATACTGTCAATGTTGACAGGCTAAGAAATAATTGTCTATGTTAACAGGCTAAGACAACTCTTTTGAGGAAATTTCCTCAAAATCTAACTAAACCAACTGAAATGGTTTCACAAGAACAAATTTTAATCATGGGGCACAGTATATCGGCTGATTGAAAGTTTTTTGTTTGGAATGATTTTCCACAACCAGATTCTTACAGTGGCCCTGAGTAAGTGGTATGTATTGTCTTCGGTAATACGTTAAACGATAGCAATAGCTTTGTTTGGTATGGATTTAACAACCTATTGACAGGATTGACAGTCGAGATAATGAAATTTTGGTACATTAACAGGTTTAGGTCCACGGCACGCAGGTTCATGAGAAGTTTTTTTTTTCAGATGAAACGCTATCATTTAAAATAGTCGCCCATTATCATATTTGTAGGCTAGGAAACAAAGACACGACATTTGAGAATGACTGATCATTTTCAAGTATGTGAATCAAGAAAAGCATTGATTGTCTACGTCCAAGGATTTGCCGCAAGTTGGGTTGACTCTGTATATAGCATGAGCTAACTTTGGCAAACATGGAGCATAGGTACCATTTTGAATGACTTAGATAAGGAAAATTGTGGTTCTCAGGCAATATCATCGAACTGATCCCATACCGCTCTGAAGTCGGTCTGACCTTCGAATTATCCCATGCACGGATGCTGTGGTGGTTATTTCTTCAAAATAGAAAGCTACCATTTTAGGAATGGCTGTATATAAAATCAGTGTTTTGCAGAATTCGAAAACTGGATTTATAATATTCGAAGTTGATCATATACGGCAATATTGTCGAGAACATAGTTTTAAGTATAGAACTGGATTAAATACATTAGGGTTGTATTTTTGCACCAGCATTATTCAACAAATTTAGAGAACCGCTTTCGGCCTGAATAGCAATAACCCAAATGATCTGAGGTCATTCTCAGTAAGATTTTTTTTACTGCTCTTAACAGCCGAGGTGATATTGAAGTATGGTGATCAACATATTCAAGGATTTCATGGAAATGAGATTCATTGATGTTCAAAGGTGACCTCTAGATAATTAGCCAATACAATGTTAAGTTCTAATTATTTTTAGGGCTATAGTTATCATAGTAACAGGTTACTATAAGGCTCATTTGAGAAATTGCGCTTGTTATGGAATCTTAATTACTGAATATGCAGTAACGAGGGTATTTGCGGTTCATATTCATCAAAGAAACGCTTAAATAGTTTAACTTATTCAAATAAAACGCTTGGTTACCATATTCTGAAAATAATAACCACCATATCGCTAAAATCGGAAGACTACATTATCAAAAGAAAATGTCATTATTTTTCTATCGAATTATCTACAGATCATTGCATTACATCATCAAAGCTCAATTGCACACCACATTTGTACCAGATAAGAAGCTCGTTGAAATTCAATATTTCAGCAACCGATATGAATATCATCATGAAATGAATGTAAATAAAAACTAACAAATCAGTAATAATGGCAATCTCATGCTCTGAGGTTTTAAAATTCCATTTGGATTCCTCGTTAATGATATTCGAAATTCGATCAGTCATACACAAGCGAGAAGGTGTTTCTTAAGTAGCCTCCAGTGAATGCTTACATTCAAGTTTTCATCGTACAATCGAGAAGCGTGGGGATAATATTTATGCTCCTGCAACTGAAAATATGTATTTATCCATATGATACCGATTATCAGCATGATTGAACAATGATTGTTCAAGTAATATAAAAACGATCCGTAATACATTTGAGCAAAAACTAGGATCATGCAGCCACTGGGCATATATTACCGGGACAAATAACAGAAACAGCTGATTTCTAAATCAGTTGAATATAGCAAATGAATATAGCAAATAAAATGTTTGAATTGTATATACAAACAAAGAAGGTCATATCAGGTTCATGTACATTTTCAAATGATTAAACATATAGTTATAGATTTGCGAAGGCATACTGTTTGAATATGTTCGCACAACAGCGCAACCCATATGCGTGCCAGTGTTGAGATAAGCATGTCAGAAGAACATGTATAAATGTTTAAATACTTGTAGATAAATCGATGTGCACACGAGTTCGAGGAGACACTGTAGCAAATACCGCAGAAAGGCTGCACATGTTAGCAAAAATATAATGTGCCAGACATCCTTGGACTTGTCGAAGGGATCACATTCAGTTAGAATTGGACGAACTGATTGATTCGCCTTCCGTTTGTCTGCAGAGAAAAAGACAGCTTAGATCAGCAAAAATCGTCAACGAACATGTGCGCATAGCGCTTCTATCAATCATATGAGGTTTTGTGAAATCTGAAAAACACCCTCATTTTTCAAATATCCACGAGTATTATGCTCATGATTAGAAAGCTTGTTTTTATCAATGGTTCATTCCACATAATATAAACCGGATATTGAATATCATCGCCACCTATTTACTTGAAATACAGCATCAGTTTATGATATATAATAAGCACTTGAATCCCATATTAGACATATCTAGTTCAACAACTGGCTCAATTATCAGTCTGTGAAATCTGACTAAATGTCCATCCTCTGCCATATTAGTAGTATATTAACCCCTTCTAGCGTCCCATTTTAGGGGTAGATAATTCTGTTGCCACAATTCCTGGTTATCTCCCCCATATTCGCACATTTCTGCCCCTAAATAGGACGCCCGATGCCCTTTTACTACTTATCAAATTGACGACACTATGACGTCACATCTGGTCACGTAACATCCGGGTCACATCTGGGTCAAAGGCCACTTCCAGTCACGTGACGGCCCAGCAAGTGTTATCTTCGCCTTCATTAGAAGAACCCATGGAGAATGGTGCGCAAGGGTCAAATAGCGCTGGGGTGCACGTTTTGGGGTCTAGGTGGGCCACTAGTGGTCCGATGGGATCGAGTGAGGGACCAAAGTGAAGCGCTCCTCCAGGGCGATCAGGTCATGGATGGAAGCATGCAAAATTAAGATTGCGGTTGAACCTATAAAAAGCGGAACACGGAATTTACCCCGCAAATAGGGAAAACCCTTATCAACCCGGTCTAGAGGGGTTAATATCGATCCACAGAGTATCGGGGCTTGCCGAGATGGGTAGGGTGGCTGAGTGGGTGTATGTAAAATTAGGATTGCGGTCGAACCTATAAAAAGTGGAACACGGACTTTACCCCTAAATAGGGTAATCAACCCGGTCTAGAGGGGCTAATATTGAGCTGGCATGCCAGACTATAATTGTCGAAATACCTCCACTTCTCTCTAAACACATTGTAAGTGTATTCCATATACTGATGTTATTTAGATTATATACATGTTTGGCATTTGCTACATGCTACGAATATCCTCTACCCATTTAGTCCCATTTTCACCATTTATCTACCTTGTTTTCTTCCAGACACGTCATCATGGATAGGTGCGTCGATACGTCTATTTAGGTCATTTACCCTACCTCGACCTCTGCGCGATCACTGCCCCGACCTCTGGCACTGTTCCAACCCCTACCACTGCCCCGTCCTCCGCCACTGCCCGTCCTCTGCCACTACCTCGACCTCTGCCACTACCTCGACATTTGCCACTAGCCCGACCTCTTGCACTGTCCACATTTCTGCCACATTCCTGAGCTCCGCCACGACACGACCCCGACCTCTACGAAGCTTTCCCGTGAATTAGGCTGTGAAATACACGACAAAATATATAGAAAAATTGCAGCATGCTTTACTGAAGTCCGAAAACATAAGTCCGATTTTTTGGGGGATTGTTGGTCAAACCTTGCAGCGAAGTTAGCACAATGGTTTTTTACTAATTTCAAATAAACATACTATCTACATATATAAAATGAAGGGTACGCACCTAGTATCTTTTGGCATTTTGATAAAGCACCTTTTCACTTGTTTTTACTTCATCGAAATCTAGATGTTTTCTCTAAAAAACGAGAGATCCTGAAGGATCTTGGCGCCCACCAGTGCCCGATTATTGTAAGCTAATGACAAGAGGATCTGTTTGTCCATTGTTACTAAGAACAAACAATTGATTTATAATTTTTTTTGCAGAATTTTAAATTTGAGCGAAAAAAGGACACTGGAAAACACCAATATATTATCTTTATAAGTTTCAAGATTCCAAGAAATTGTACTTTATGTCAGTTCTTATAGCACAACTGAAATGAACAAAGTTAGTCTGAAAGTGAATGTCTGGAGGATCCTTCGTCTTCGTTTTGTAGTATTTTTGTTTTTGCACGTGTCATCATTAGGTACTGGAAGCGAAGACAAATCTCTCTGACACTTTGACATGAGCTGAGAAACGAATGCTAATTCCGTTCTGTTTACTGGGCTAGTTTGAGATATCTCTTTGAAGATACCATGCTCGAAAATAGTAAGATGGTACACAACTTAATACTGCAGTCCGTGCAGTATTGTTGAAACTTTGAAAGTGTCTGAATCCTAATTATCTCCCTCGGGTCGAAACATGCAGTAGTCTACAGTTTACGAGTTGTGACGTTGCGTCACCATAGTCATGTTCCTTCGTGTATCCGATCCTTCGGCAGACGAAACGGTGGGGCAGTTCACTTGCAACGGCATGGAATAAAGTAAACTGATCTAAACTTTGAAGAAATACATTTTAGTTCGGAATCATTTGAACTCCTTGATATAGAAAGTGAAGGTATGGATATTCTCTATACTTCATATATAGCGTAACTTGGATTTTCGAATCGCACCAAAAAAGGTATCTTGCAAAATATTTGTACCAAATTTAAGAAAGATCAATGAAGTAGTTTCTGAGAATTCAAGATAACAATGGTTTGAGGGGGAATTCAAGATGGCCACCTGGTGGACATATTGGATTTTCGAATCAGACCAAAAAAGGTATCTTGAACAACTGGGCCACAAGGGAAACCTCTCAACCAAATTTGAGAAAGACCCATGCAGTAATTTCATGAGAATTCACAATAACAAAATTTCATGGGGAAATTCAAGATGGCTGCCTGGTGGCCATATTGGATTTTCAAATCAGACCAGAAAAGTTATCTTGCACAATTAGACCCCAACGGGAACCTGTGTACCAAATTTGAGAAATATCCACGCAGTAGTTCCTGAGAAATCGCGATAACAAAGTTTCATGGGGAAATCCAAGATGGCTGCCTGGTGGCCATATTGGATTTGCGAATCAGACCAGAAAAGGTATCTTGCACAACTAGACCCCAACGGGAACCTGTGTACCAAATTTGAGAAAGACCCATGCAGTGGTTCCAGAGAAAACGCGATAACAAACTGTCATGGAAAAATCCAAGATGGCTGCCTGGCAGCCATATTGGATTTTCGAATCGGACCAGAAAAGGTATCTTGAACAGCTAGACGCCAACGGGAACCTGTGTACCAAATTTGAGAAAGATCCATGAAGTAATTCCTGAGAAATCGCGATAACAAAGTTTCATCGGGAAATCCAAGATGGCTGCTGGCGGCCATATTGGATTTGCGAATCGGACCAGGAAAGGTATGTTGCACAACTAGACCCCAAGGGGAACCTGTGTACCAAATTTGAGAAAGATCCATGCAGTACTGTAGTTCCTGAGAAATCGCGATAAGAAAGTTTCATGGGAAAATCCAAGATGGCTGCCTGGTGGCCATATTGGATTTGCCAATCGAACCACAAAATGTATCTTGCACAACTAGGCCCCAAGGGGAACCTGTGTACCAAATTTCAGAAAAATCCATGAAACAGTTCCTGAGAAATCGCGATAAAGTTTCATGGGGAAATCCAAGATGGCTGCCTGGCGGCCATATTGGATTTGCGAATCGGACCAGAAAAGATTTCTTGGACAATTAGACCCCAAGGGAAACCTGTGTACCAAATTTGACAAAGATCCATGAAGTGGTTCCTGAGAAATCGCGATAAAGTTTCATGGGGAAATCCAAGATGGCTGCCTGGTGGCAATATTGGATTTGCGAATCGGATCAGAAAATGTATCTTGCACAACTAGACCCCAACGGGAACCTGTCTACCAAATATGAGAAAGATCTATGAAGTAGTTTCTGAGAAATCGCGATAACAAAGTTTCAGGGGGAAATCCAAGATGGTTGCCTTGCGGCCATATTGGATTTGCGAATCGGACCAGAAAAGGTATCTTGCACAAGTAGACACCAACTGGAACCTGTGTACCAAATTTGAGAAAGATCCATGAAGTAGTCAAATTGCGATAAAGTTCGATGGGGAAATCAAAGATGGCTGCCTGGCGGCCATATTGGATTTGCGAATCGGACCAGAAAAGGTATCTTGGACAATTAGACCCCAAGGGAAACCGGTGTACCAAATTTGAAAAAGATCCATGAAGTACAGTGTAGTTCCTGAGAAATCACGATAACAAAGTTTCAGGGGGAAATCCAAGATGGCTGCCTGGCGGCCATATTGGATTTGCGAATCGGACCAGAAAAGGTATCTTGTACAACTAGACCCCAACCGGAACCTGTGTACCAAATTTGAGAAAGATCCATGAAGTAATTACTGAGAAATCGCGATAAGAATGTTTCATGGGAAAATCCAATATGGCTGACTGGTGGCCATATTGGATTTGCAAATCGAACCAGAAAATGTACATGTATCTTGCACAACTGGGCCTCAAGGGGAACCTGTGTACCAAATTTCAGAAAGATCCATGAAGTAGCTCTTGAGAAATCGCGATAACAAAGTTTCAGAGGGAAATACAAGATGGCTGCCTGGCCGCCATATTGGATTGGCGAATCGGACCAGTAAAGGTATCTTGCACAGCTAGACCCCAAGGGGAACCTGTGTACCAAATTTCAGAAAGATCCATGTAGTATTTCCTGAGAAATCGCGATAACAAGAATTGTTTACGGACGGACGACTGACTGACGCCGGACGAGGGACGACGGACCACGGACGAAAAGCGATTTGAACAGCCCACCATCTGGTGATAAAATACGTATGGGCATTTTTACGTTAAAAGGAATAAAGTCAGAAGAAAACATGACCAGTATACCATTTTTGTCCGGACCACATGGTCGCCATCTTCAATTTAGACATGATGCTCCGCAAAATGATCACAACGTCGTGATAAGCTATAACGTTTAGAACATATAAGCTCTCAATACTTTTTTAATTCCAGAGCATCAAGATTCAATTTTTCAAATGAGCAGATTTCACAGGCCTATCCCAGGCCAGATATTCCGGAATATCAACTTCGTATGGTTATTATCCGGTTCACGTTTGAAAGGACCATGCCGTTAAACCCCTCGAGAGGTTTGGTTGAACGGCTTGTTGCCAAGCCGATCATAGTATTAAAATTCACTGTTCTGTTTCTCAGAGGAAATATCAGAATTTACACATTATTACCTGTTTGTTTTGTATAGCATAAAAATGTATTTATTTGGACGGGCAAGTGAAATAAACTTAACAAATCTGACTGCATATGTTTCAAGGAAATATCTTAGCAATGGAGATTTGACCATGTCCCTGTGACTGTGGGGGTAATTGGATATATATGGACCCAAATTCGATACCAGAAAGAAATGAGTCACAATTTGCTGTTCAGAGTAAAATAGTACCTTTACATATACCAATTAGAGTATTTTATTTCTTATCACTTAATTATTTTGTAAAATATTCCGAAGTTAATGCGCAGAAAACTGTGTAAATGAAAAGCAATTTCCTGGAAAATGATGTCACAGTGATCGTCTTGAATATTTTAAGGAATTTTATCTCCCTATGTTCAATTATAATCAAATAATTCAGATATTGATCACATGCTTTCCATTCCAATTATTTTGTACTCTGGTTGCCATGGAAAAAAAATGTGTTTTTTGAAAATACCCAAGGGTGCCAGTTGGGCACACTTCGATTTCATTAGTTGAACAAGAAGTAAAAACGGCTTGGCATAAATAGATATTGTACAAATTACACTCAACAACAAAAAAACAAAAAAACAGTCAGACTGCGATTTGAAATTCAACCCCAACAATTATTATCAGAATAGGCACCATTGAGCTCTGTCGCCTATTCTTTTGAGGTATAGGGAACTAATATATCAGTGCACATTTATAAAGAAACTTCTAGCCCAGACAAAAGTAGTGATGGAGGCAATCTGATTAAAACTCAGACTTAATAAATCGCTCCTCTGTCGGACATAATCAGCGACATGTCCGACAGAGGAGCGGTTTATTAAGTCTGAGTTTTAATCAGATTGTGATGGAGGGTTGTCTTCACAAATGGCAACTGGATGGTTATTGGACTTCAAATGCAATATACGCATTGTCTGACACTCCCAAGCAGTTTTAACGGCTGGTCCGACTTCAGATATAGTGTTTAGTGATTTTTCTATAGATTTACATTGAATTTCAGGGTATTTACCGTAAATATTATTCGTACTTCTATTTGACCGTGACAGTGATATGTGTCATTCTTCGAACTACACATTTTAGTGCCCTGCTTTGCAAGCAACACTGGAGTTGAGAAAACTGTGTTCGTGTGAGACATATAGAACTTGGAATTTTCATGTGGTATTGAAAATGGCCCTTATAAATATATCATTCAATAAAAGGTGATGCGCTATAACTATATTAGATATAGTAGCAAGACTACCAGACTGTTCGTCTGACCAGAGACTCAAACTAATTCTGAGCAGATCAGTCAAGCCTGTCCTCTAACGAGCCGGCCTATTAAGTACTACATGTATTCGATATTCGCCATGTGACGTATTAGGGTTACTGTATCGGGTCCTAGGTGCGTACGTGTACGAGAGAGAGAGAGAGAGAGAGAGAGAGAGAGAATTAAGATTCAATGTCGCGTTCTGCAATATTTCAGCTTAACGTGTACATATCACAATTCTGCTTAATTACGGGGCAGTGCTGTTTTGTATCCATACAAATTATACGTTTTCTGCCCTTGATTCAAGGAATTTAGATAAATGAATAACTTTCTCAAATTTATTACAAGAATGGATTGATTTAAACATAAATGATGTCATTTAGAAAAGTATGGTCCGCAAAATCACGCGCTAATAAATCTCGACTTTCATCAAACAAATTTGCTTTTTTGGAATAATGAACTTTATTATTTGAATAAAAATATATTGCCTCAGTTTTTTTAGTTAGGGCCTAGAACTTGTAGAAGTTATTTTATCGTCGTGCAAAGTTGAAAGAAAAAGAAAAAATGTACAAAAACCCGATAGTCTGTGGGCTTATGTAAAAAAAGCAAAATTTTGGGTAGATTCTTGGCACCAATGTTTAAGCACACCTAGAAACATCACTGATTAAGAAAAAAATGGGTGCCAGTTTTTGCATTAACATTTAGGGCCTCCATTTTGAATTTCAAAATGGCCGCCTTTTTTTAGCCGATCTGTATGATTTTTTGTTATTCAACAGTATTTTAAACATGTAATCGAAATGTGCGCAAATAGTTTGGGTTTGAAATGCATTACAGTTGAGACAACTGTTCATCTGAACTCGTTTGCATGGATATTAACCTGTTTTCGACGTTATTATCAAGAAATATTGGTATGAATGTGCAACTTCTTACTGTAGTCCGTGAGCTACTAGGGCTCACCTTGCACCCCCCCCCCCACTACAGACCGAAACTATGTTTTTTATGTGCTTTAGGACATGTCAAATAAGAAACAATTTGTTAACAGTCGATAAACTGGGACTCACTACCGTTTTAATCACTTTGAAATTACTCCTGTGTTAATAAGTACAATGTTTGTGACAATAGGGGGTAGGGTTACAAGAATAGTCTTATCTTCCATAATTATTATCCAATCTTTATAATGTTGGCCGCATATTATTCAGCCTTGATTGCTGCATCGAATATTTACAAGATAATATCACTATTTGTTGGGTATGACGTCACACAGGGACCATACATACAAAAGTAGGAGTAGTAGCGAAAGCTGGCGTTTTGGGGTGCGTGAGGGTGTGCTTGAGCGATTGAGGGACCATTCTTGGTTCGAATGCGTCGGGTGAGGTGTCAAAGTGAAGCCCTCGGTATGTAGACCACGGCTTGAGGGGTCTCCACATGATCTGTGATGTCATTGGTGACATCAGTAGGAGTAGTAGACAAAGTAGGCATTTTGAGGATGCGGAGGAAGGTTTTTGGGGTAGAGATAGACCATCTGTGGTCTAAATGGACCGTGTGGGGTGTCATCTTGTAACTCTCTGCATGTAGATGCAGAGGGACACCCCACACGGTCCATTTAGACCACGGATGGTCCATCTCTACCCCAAAAACCTTCCTCCGCATCCTCAAAATCACAGATCATGTGGAGATCCCTCAAGCCGTGGTCTACATAACGAGGGCTTCACTTTGACACCTCACCCGACGCATTCGAACCAAGAATGGTCCCTCAATCGCTCAAGCACACCCTCACGCATCCCAAAACGCCCGCTTTCGCTACTACTGCTACTTTTGTATGCATGGTCCCTGTGTGATGTCATACCCAACAAATAGTGATATTATCTTGTAAATATTCGATGCAGCAATCAATGCTGAATAATATGTGGCCCACATTATAAAGATTGGATAATAATTATGGAAGATAAGACTATTCTTGTAACCCTACCCCCTTGTAACCCTCGACTGTTAACAAATTGTTTCTTATTTGACATGTCCTAAAGCACATAAAAAACATAGTTTCGGTCTGTAGTGGGGGGGAGGGGGTGCAAGGTGAGCCCCAGTAGCTCACGGACTACTGGTATATGACAAATATTTTCTGCTCACAGTATGTAATAATGCATATCCACTGTGAACCAAATAAATTCCATGAAAATCAGAGCTTCTGAGCTAGTTCACCAGGGCGTTGAAGCGTTAAGCTGGGCGTTGACGGGCGTTGAGACGGGCGTTAAGGCGTAACGACGGGCTTTGACGGGCGTCGCTGCATTTCGATGAATTGGTGTCAATTCCATGGAAATCAGAGCTTCTGAGCGAATTCACCAGGGCGTTGAAGCGTTAAGCTAAGCGTTGACGGGCGTTACTGTCTATAAAAGTGAGCGTATTTCCAAAAAAACGCACAGTCGACGTTCAATCGTCAACATGACTTATACTTGCTCTGAGTGCGAACGCACGTTCACCAGACATTACGATATGATGCGACACCAGAACAATATACATGGGATTGAAGACTCCGAGGAGTCCGTTGAGGGAGATGCTGATACAGAGACTGCTGAGAGTGTATCGACTGATACCGAAACAGAGATTGCTGAGAGTCTATCTAGTGATACGGAGAGCTTGACCTCAGATAGTCAGCCTACGTCCGTGGAAAGTGATGCAGAACCTACCTTCTGGGATCGTATTGTGACAGCAGCTAGCAATACTTACGCTGAAGCGATCGAGGACGCCGGAGAGGATAATTTACAACAGACGTACACCCAAATGCGCCCCCGCATCAGGAAAACAGCCATGGCGATCTATGAACAGTATACCTTACTACCGCTTGAAATGAAAGGCGACCCCACGCACAGGTCCATCATGAAGGCCAAGCGTCACTTGGAAGAGGCTATGGGGCTACCACCCACCGTGGCCCTGGAAAATGCGATCAGAATGCGCAAACGACTGTTTCAGGACATGCTGCCCGAAGAATATCCAGGCCTGTCCGACGATGATTAGAATAAACGGTTCAGAGCGAACATGGCCGAAGATGGAACTTGCTGAAATGGCGACTTCTGATTGGACAAGACTACAGCTAACGGACAGGAACGAATATGATAGATGCAAATGGTGGCCTCTGATTGGGCAAGAGTCTTTTGAGTTGTAAACATACCCAACGCGGCTCCCCCAGCGTGGGTATGATGTAACATTGGGGAAAATAAACTATATGAAAAAACTTCTTCTTGTTGTTGTTCTCTCATGTGTCATCCTTGTTTTTGTTGTTGTTGTTCTCTCTCCGGTCTATATCATGGCGTCAAGGCGTTATGTTAGAGCGTTAAGGCATAACTACAAGCGTTGACGGGCGTCATTGCATTTCGAAGAATTAGTGACAATTACATGGAATATCTAGAAAATCAGAATTTCTGAGCTATTTCACCAGGGCGTTGAAGCGTAAGCTTGGCGTTGGCGGGCGTTGCTACAATATGACACCTCATACGACGCATTCGGACCAAGGATGGTCCCTCTCTACACCAAATACCTTCCTTTCACTGCCCCAAAATGTCCACTTTGGCTACTACTCGCACTGATGACGTCACCAATGACGTCACAGATGACGTGAACATCCCTCAAATTGGGGTCTACACCCCAAGAGCTACAAAATGACACCTCACACGACGCATTCGGACCAAGGATGGTCCCTCTCTACACCAAATACCTTCCTTCACTGCCCCAAAATGGCCACTTTACTTACTACAACCAGCTGCGCATGCGCAGATTGACGCAACTTGCATTTGAAAACACACCATTCTGACTCTAACCCACACAAGCTTCACTTTGACACCTTCCACGACCCATTCGGATCCATAGCGGTCATCTCTACCCCAAACACACACCCACACACCCCCCAAAATGCCTGCTTTCTATACTACGGCCAGACTGCGCATGCGCAGAATGACCATATTTCTACCCCACATCCACGCCACCAGATGCTCCATTACATAGGCTTCACATGGCTACCTCACACGACCCATTCGAACCGTGAATAGCCCATCTCTAACCCAAACACACCCACACACACCCCCAAAAATGCCTGCTTTCTATACTACGGCCAGGCTGCGCATGCGCCGATTATTGACAACGTACGAATTATTAGTGTAGTCTAGTGCTCCTGCATGAGAGCTTCAAAATAAGACCTCATACGACACCATTGGACCACCAGGGACTCACCTAGACTCCAACACGTCCACCCAGTATGGATTTATACATACATTGGGCTCATACTCCAGTATATGGGTCTATATGGGGCTATAGACAGACCTCAAACTGTTTTCAAAAATTTCACCGTTTCGTGCCGGGACACTTCCTATCATGTTTGTCTTGACGAGGCAAAACAAATCAAAACAACCATACCGCAAATGTCTAGAAGTACGTTTCCCAGTGGGACAAACATTGGTCCTATACCCCTAGTATGGGACTATATGGGTCTATATGGGGCTACGTAAACAAATCCTGAAATCTGGTGACCATCTTGGATTTTTGCTAATTTAGAGTATTTATAGTGTTCTTATTTTGTTTCCAATGAATGGTTGACCCCTTTATAAGAGTTTAGATAAAATGAAACAAATATTGGATGACATTTGAATGAATAATTGGCAATTATGTTTAAAAAATGATTTTCGATGATGGCCATTTTGAAATTCAAATGGAGGTCCCAAATGTTAATGCAAAAACTGGCACCCATTCTTTTCTTAATCAGCGAACTTTCTAGATGTGTTTAGACATGAGTGCCAAGAATCTACCCGAAAAAATGACAAATCTGGAAAATTATACGTAAGCCCATAGACTACGACCCCTCTCTACTAAATCATAAGTAATTCATGAACAGGACCGAACTTTGAGGCAACCGTTTAAACATCTACATTATTGGAATATTGTGTCCAAAGTTCATGATTGTACATCACATCAAAAGATAGAAATTAGAATGGGAAAAATCACTTTTTGGCGAAAAACTAAACGACGAAGACGGCCAAAAAACAATCAGCACTAATGCACCACGAATGGCTAGAGTTTCAAAAAGTCATGTTTTTTTTTACTACAATGCACTAATTTTCATAATTTCTTATTCCACCAACTTGTAGGTTTGACTGCGTACTCTGGTGTAAGACAAACAAAAATTTAGATTTTGAAGCTTCGACCCGATACAGTAACCTTAAAACGAACAAATGGAACAAGCAAAACACAATATATTCGACTTTTCTCTTTGAATACGCAAGACATTTAATTAATATGCATAGGAGCAACAATTGTTCATGCCACGCTGGAAAACACCTACATGTATACCAAGTTTTTGAAGAATCGGCACATTACTTAGGTATTGCTGAATAAGTAGTATTTTAAAACGTAATTAATATGCGTGAAATGCAATGATTCTGTAATATTCTCTCGGGCTATGGTGGAAATTAATGGAAATTTGACAATATTACATTATGCTGACAGCCCTTAAAAATGTTTTCATGTAGACAAATATTTCAGATTCATTTTCACGTGATTTGAGAAAAATAATGTTGTTTTATTATATTGATTTATCATAGACGTCCAAATGTTGTCATATTATAACGTCATTATGGCTTAATGATCTCTTCAAAAATGCTTAAATGTGGTATAGTCATTTAGTGTCTTTTTTAATCTTTCCAAAAGACCAAATATCTCATAGTATGGCGGGCATATCATTATGTTCACCCTAAGATCACATCGCTAATCATATAAATAATGATATTTCGTACGTACTATTTCTTCAGTTGAAGTACTCCTGCTTATGTCCAAGAGCGATACACCGAGCTGGTTCGATTCATTATCACCGGTACGACCAGGGGATTTCTGAAAGCAGGAAATACAGTTTTGTGCCATCCGTTGAATCATGGAGAATAGCGGCAATTTGAAGCGGTGTTTACAGACGGAAATGGAGATCGAGAAAAGCTTTTTTCTGGTGTGAAAATTTTGCAAATCGGCCGATTGGTTCCTGAGATATTGAGAATTGAAGGTTTGTACGACATATTCTGCAAGTATATTTTAATATTTAGTCAAATATTTGAGTATTCTCCAGATAACTCCAGATGATCATATTTGGTGCATTCTGAAGCTGAATTTATGCTGTACACGTGGGCACGTATATTTGCGTGGCTCACAAAGGCGAACATTGCTTTCAAGCCAATTTTTTATACCTACCATCTCTAAATATCTATGTCCAGTGAGGATCTCTCTGCCATTAGGCTACACAGGTCGGCTGACTCCATGATGACACTTAGCTGGCTGGCTCACCAGAAAGCGTGATAAGGGGCAATAAAGTGATTAGACTGAGAAGTTTATTACTGTCGGCGGTCGAATTTTGACCATTGATGTCGTGCAGTGATCTCTCCATCTTATAGTAGTCTCCATGATTTAACGTATTGGATTTACACTCTGGTAACATGAACAAGTTCTTATTTGGTATTATTATACAACATCTGTAATCATTCGATATGATAGCTTGGTAGAATTGATAATAACGGGTTACTTACTTGTGGATGTCCGTCATACATTTTTGCCCAAAGTGCAATAAATAAGAACAAAAATCCTCCGTCTACTCTTATATGCGCCATCATGTTAGAAACATCCGCGTTCACTAAATGGATAGGATTGGACCCTGTAATTTGGAATGAAACCATCTACCCGTGACCTGTCCCGGGCATGGCCTTTAAAACTG
>JAVTVY010001754.1:0-32526 GCA_036873755.1 Hanleya hanleyi | reverse complement strand
TTTATATGTTAATAGTATAACTCACGTGGAGGTCGTCGAAAAAATATGTGCTAAAAGTCATGAGAAATATCTTAGATTAACATAATATAACATAGTTCGACGCTCGACTGTACTGGTATTTGGAAAGAACTGGGAATACCCGTTCTGTTCTGACGGAAGTGCGCGTGCTAATATAACTATTTTCAAAGCTTTACGATAGATATGGCATTCGTTGTTATATTACCCAAATCGAGTGAATATTTGCTTCCACGGTTTTTGCGTGCTGTCAAGAGTGTAGAGTTGTTCAATACGGTTCAGGAGGATAAATTATATCAAGGTTAAGCTGTCCCTTACATATTATGTTCACAAGCAAATAGTGCTATTCACCCCTGTGACATTTTAAAATAGGCCAAAGTCAGTCCGGAGTGAACTTGATCTATAAACATTCAAAGACAGCATTGAATTCAGTTCCAGGTCTCATTGTTATTGATATATAGCTTTCACAATGCTATTCACATTTTTACCTCTGTGACATTTGAAAAACATTCCATGGTTAGTCTGGAGTGATCCTAAGTAGGCTCTTAAAAGTCAGCATTGCGCCAAAGATTAAGATTCTATGGCAAGTTGTTTCTCAAACATTGTGTTCACAGAAAATAAGACCACCATTCACATTTTGACATCAGTGATCTTTGAAAAATATAATATATCAAGGTCAGTACGCAGTGAACTTGATCTGGATGCCTGCATAAGCAAGCATGGTAACGAATAGCCATTCTCAAACTATCTTTGTTATTGGGCTATTTTTGACCTGTGTGAACTTTAAAAATAGGTCAAGATCATTCCTGAGTAAACGGCACCTAGGGATATCAAGGCTCTAGTTCTATTTGTCCCTTAAATGTTGCGGTCACAAAGGACTGTCGCTGCTATTCACATCTTGAACTCAGGTAGTGTGTCCACAAAGACTGTCACTGCCATTCACATTTTGACCACAGGCCAAGTTCAGCCCTGAGTGAACTCTAGCTGTAGTTGCCTCTTTGATATTGTGCTAGCAAGAAACTGTCATTGCTATTCACAGTTGGCCTCTGTGGCCTTTGGAAAGGTCAAAGTCGGTTCTGAGTGAACTTGACCCAGCGGCTCCAATAAGACAGCAGTGTACCAAAGATCAAGGCTCTATGTTTTATTGATATATTGTGTTAGCATCATTTGGGAAGGACAGAAGGACGGACGGACGGACAACAGCATATTCATAGGTCGCCACTTGAGAAGCGGGGGACAACATGAATGGAGTTGTACAGAAGAGGCGAAGGCTTGTTTCCTACTTTAAGAACAACACTCAGTCGGTTCAAATTGCGCGCGCCAGAATACGGAGTGAATCGGCTTCTATGCATCTCGTGATTGTTTCACACTCTTTAGAGATGAAATAACAATAAATATAAGCGTCTAGTCCGTCATTTAATGTTCGGCCGTCCACCATTAAATAATTTCCGCTATTCACATAACCGCATTAGCACTACATTAAAAAACACATAAATCAAAACAGGCTAGTTTCCTGCAAGAGAGAAGCGGTCAACAGTTTTAAATGCTGCCGGCAAGACATCATGATGTTAAAAGAATATCAAATACGCATCGTTCATCAGTATTGGCTGGACCTCACCAAAAGCAAGGCCGTTGAAACAATCCGCCATATTGACAGAAGTACTCTTCCCCAAGCAAAACAAGTACTGAGAAACCTCAATTCGCAAGAAGTTCTTGCAAATCTCCAGAGTAAATTCGTCATTGTCCCAGCAGATAAAGCTCCAAATAATATAATATTCATATGTAAATATTACTATTACCAGGTGCTGGTTAAAGAATTGAGTGCAGACCTATCATCATCAAATACGTCTAGTTACTCCCAAACTTTATTTACTCTGGAAGATTCATTTAACAATCACAAAACGTTTCTCAGGGAAAGAGGTATTTGTCTTCCAACCAATCATAACGACATACCAAAAGTATACTGGACTCCCAAAATGCATAAATCACCATACAAAGCTAGATTCATAGCTGGTTCTAGAAGCTGCACCACCAAGCTGCTTTCAACGCTATTGACGAGGACCCTTCAGGAGGTAAAAGCAGTTTGGGAAAGGTATTGCGCCACTATTTCTAAAAACTCTGGCGTTGAATGTATGTGGATATTAAAAAACTCAAAATGTCTTACGGAAGAACTTGATGCTAAAGGGCACATACCGTACAGACATGTATCCACATGGGATTTCTCGACTCTCTATACTACAATCCCTCATCAGGACCTTATTGACCGTCTAAGTTCATTAATAGTATCTGTGTTCAAGAAAACTGATCGTAGATATATTAATGTCGGAAGCCATAACGCATTCTTTAGCTCTACTACATACAAGAGATATCATTCATGGGATGTTTCTCAAATTTGGCGATACATATCGCACGCTGATAGCAAAATACGAAGGTAGCGTACAAGATCTATGGCGTTACGTTTCGTAACTTGTGTCTAATTCCGCTTAACCCGGGGCTAGGGGCCGTATGAACCCATGTACTTCAAGATCCCCATGGTGCTCATATGAACAGGCACAATCAAAGCGTGACTGAGATACACCATTCTCTAGATAAAGACTTTAGAACGATTATTATGGATTAAGAATACTGATCAGCGATACGGATTTTATATTTTTGGAACATCATGATGTCTTGTCGGCATCATTGGAAACTGTTGACTGCTTCTCTCTTGCAGGAAACTAGCCTATGTTTATGTATACTATGATTGTCTTTTTTGAATTTGGTGCTAATACGGACCCTTGACCAACTTGCATAGCAGACCGCTTCCCGCCCACATTCCAGTTACGTGATCTAGAAAAACTGCGCTGATGGTAAAATACGTTAGGGTTTTACTTTCTGTCCTAAATGTTCGCTGATACCGAATGTAAATTATTTAACACTATCTGGACTGGGCTTTTTGGGACCTGTCCAGGCCTGGGGGCCGAAATGCCCCCCCTCCCACCCTAATTATTGTTCTTACCCCTTGAGCTAGGGAGCTGAAACTTACCACACCACACCCTTGGGTCGAGCTCTATCAGAAAATGTAAAAAACCAAGATGGTCGCTTTGATGACGTCACAGTGACGACATTTTCATAAAACGACATTTTCGGCCGATTTTTCGGTTAAATTTTCCGAATTGTTTATTTATGCAATTTCTCCGCAAAAACTGCATGATAAATTAGTAAATATTAATATGATGTGAAATAAAATAGTTTTTGGCCACTTTTTATCGCGGAAAAGCAGAAATTTTGAAGAACTATGGCGAAAAAAAATTCACTTTTCTGGTACCCCACGTGGCTGCCATCTTGAATTTACTCATGATCCTCTGCTCAGAAGGTTATGTAAATAGGCTCAAAATGACCCCAATATGATAAACTATAAAGTCACGGAAGTTCAGCTCTCCATTTTTTGTCGTTCCGGAGATAGCGCAGAAAGTTTGGTAAGGGGGGGGGCATTTTGCTCTCCCTCCTCCCTCAAGGACAGGTAGGGTTAATCCAAGCAAGCATAACAACAAAATATTTATGGATAGATCAGTGATATTTGATAGAAATCCGTGCGTTATTTCACCCAATTCAAGTCCTTAAGTGGAATGGTGAGGTCTGATACACTGACATTGCCGACCGCCTTTAAAGTTTTACTGTTCCCTGCATTTGTCTGGCTTGTTGAATATTTGATGGTAGATGAAAGGGGTTATTTTTCCTGCAAGTAGATTTTGTTTTAAACTGTTTCCTTTATATTTATTAATGCCCATAGTTGCTGAAAATGTGCGTGTTTATCTGCCACCGGGTATATCCCACAAGCTATTGTGCTTTCGAATCTCTTTCCACGGTCGCCTTGGTCGCCGTAAACAAGAGATCTGATTGGTCAATATATCCAGGATATCGCTTTACGTTGAGCCCGGTATATTGCCCCAGCGTAACAGGGGCTATATCTAGGATAGAGATACCCTTGGTTTTAGCGAGGATGCGGCATTAAACACAAGTTGCGAAACGTAGCGGCATAGAGCTTAATTGTACTCCACGATCATATATTGCTATCAGCATGCGATATGGATCGCCAAATTTAAGAAACTTTAAGCGGAGGCGCCTGGTGATATAGCCCTATTTTATAAGTTACAAAAAATGATTTATCGCCTTAAAAGCATAATAAGATTTAGTTGTGTAATTGAAGGGCTCTTGGATTTATATTCTACAATAACATTGTAAAATTATGATCGCATGGGACACAAAGACGCATGTCTCAATTACATACAAGAACAAATACATAGTGGGATACAAGTTCCAACAAGAGAGAAGCGGTCAACAGTTTTCAATGACGTCAGCAAGACATGATGATATTATTTACAGAACATCGTAATCACAGACCATTATTCTTTATCCAAATGAAACGCTTACCAGATACACGTGAATGATACATGATGAACCTTCATAAGTATGCGTGGATTATAAACGTACTGCGGTGGCCTAATGGTTAGAGCGTCGGCCTCGTAACCTTTGGGTACTGGGTTCGATCCCAGGCCGGGTCATACCAAATATTTGAAAAATGAAACTTTTGCTTCCTCGCTTACGCCCAGCATTAAGAGGATAGAACAAGGACTGGTTCGCTCGGCGTCAGTATAATGTGACTGAGTAGGGTGTCATGTCTGCCTACGACATGATATTTCAGTGGGACAGCACTATACAATGGCAGCATTTGATCTGCTCAGTTACAAGTAGGTATAACGCCTCTTCCCTTCCCCTACCCTCCCTTCCTTTCCCCGTCGTGATAGAGCTGGGGAAAAAATGTTGAAAGCGAAGTTAAATCTTATTCACTCACTTACTCGTTTGGATTATATCGTGTAAAGATGATACCCTAATATCCAGACAATCATCCTTAACTTGCAGTCACTTATCATTCAAGCAGACATGCTAATTACTGATCCATTGCTTTCATTCAAACGTTCGAGTTTAGCGATGTTGCAGGTGAATTGGTGATGGAAACTTATTTCCAATGGTACGTACATGTAGGTGGTTAGTCTGGAATACGTCCACGGCTGTACCTACATTTTTCACACTGGTGCTAGCACTCAGTGCTAGCACTCAGTGCTAGCACCCGTCAAATATAGTTGCTTTTATTGGTTAATTTTGCTACTATATTGGCGGTCAAGCTGGAGATGGCGACAACGCTTGGATATATTCATGTGCATACTTAATTTATGTTTATCTATAGGTTAAATACTATATAACGAGGTCCAGGATAGTGATATACCTTGAAAATGTAACAATCTGAGACATCACACCCGATATGATATCCCGTTGGCGGCCATCTTTGGTATGGAAGCTATTCTGAAAGGAGTTCCAGTCGGATCATTAGTTTATATTAATCAGAAGGCCAAGTTGCTCAAGCGTGTCAAATTGGTTGCTATAACATTGAAATCCAGGAAATGGGAAGTTAATTTAATCATTTAGGCCGAATTTCGCTGCCGTTTTTGCGACCGTTTTCGATCTGGCGGCCAGCTTGGAATAATTTCAAGTGGGTCCTTATCAGTTTCTAATCAGTTGGTCAGGTACAATTAATTACAAGTTTGATGCTGTCACCACAAATTCCTTCAATTTCATGAACTATATTGCTATACTATGTGGAGAGATCGTCCGGTTCATAGACATATATCCTGATCAAGGCTTCACGGACAGTTTGATATCAAATTAAACAATCTGTTATATTCCCATATTATAAACTGGAGCTATTTATTTTTATGTATATTTCGAGCATTTGATTTCTGCGAAGTTTTTGAAATGTTACCTCTCTATGGTATTTTCAGGATAAGCGACGAAATCCGAATACAATTATTAAAGTTTAACACATCTTCTCAATTCAAGACACTCGCCAGACTTAATATATTCACATTTTTCATCTCATCACGAATTATTTCGCTTGTCAACAAGTATATGAAGGAATTACACGCTGAGTTTGCGAAAGATAAGAATCTAGAAAACACTATCACATTTTCAGAAATACAACCCTGACAGACGTGTGTTGAAACATCCCTGCGAATACCCATTGACAAATTTCTCTGTCTGGCTTCAACTGGGTACATTTTTATTTATTTTATTTTTTTTATTTATTTTACATCAATCACAACAGGCACAAAGTGCCTAATTACAGTGACGATAACATTGTGCATGTGTGACAAGTGAAACTAGTGAGTAGTATTAAAACATAAATAACAATGTAGTTAATATAGAAAATAAAGAAAGGAGCTAAAAACCGAATTGTAACGTATATAAAGTTGTACCATATAAGGCTTCGAATGTTTAAGAATAGAGTAATCGCCGACACTGGGATTTAAAAGTAGTTATGTTCGTAAAAATGTCGAGAGAGTCGTAAAATTCGTTAAACTGGCTCTGGCTTCTTTCTATTATCAGGTAATAGATCTTATACTAAATCTAACTGAAAGAGATAAAGCGGTATTCCAAAGATTTCCACATCAAGGTGTAGCTACGACAAATCACGTGGCATAAATTTTGAAGTTACTGGATGATTGTTTATTTCTCCAGATGTAGACAATTACTAAAATATTTCTCGAAATAATGAGCAGTATAAGATGTATTCATACATCTGTCTCAATGGTCGGTTTCATTAACTTGTGGTGGCCATCTTCGATGTTACAGCCAACTTGGCATAATTTCAAGTGGGTCCTTATCAGATTTTTAACCAACCGGTAAAGTACAATAAAATACCAGTTTCAAACTTTCACCTCAAAGCGCAAAATTCCCCCAATGTCATGCACCATATTGCTGTAGTTTGTTGAGACGGATATCACGATTGTCGCATCCATGGATATACATGTATCTTGATCAGTTACAAGCGTCTGGTTGGTCTGGTTGCTTGTTTGAAGTTTAACGTCGCACCTAACCGTATTGGTCACACGGCGACTACAAGCGTCTGGATGGATAATCTGTTATCATGTTAAGCAATATGTTATATTCCGATATTATAAACTGGAGCTATTCATCTTCATCTTTTATTTGACGGACGTGATTTCTTCGGAGTTTTTGAATGTTACCTCACCGTGCTATTTACAGGGTAAATCACGAAATGCCAGTATAATAGCTAAAGTTTAACACACAGTATTCGCACTCATAGGCGCTAGATTTAACGTCCTCTTAACACATTTTTCATCTCAGCGCGAATAGTTTTACTGGCCAGCACGTAAATGAAGGGATTACAAACTGAGTTTGTGAAGGACAAGAATACGGAAAAAGCAAACAAATAGTCAGAAATACAATCCTGACAGACGCGTGTTATGGGCCATATAATGCAAAATGGCCCCCAGCATAGTATAAACGTCGCTACGACTATACTCATTGTCTTGAAACATTTCTGGTTCTGATAACTAGTCTTCTTGACTGAAGTTCCGCCAAAATCGGTAATTTGAAGAACTGTTCCAACGGCTTTCCCCCGAGGAATACCCATAGAAACATGTCCCTGTCTGGCTTCAGTATTTGGTATGTTGTTTAACTGAATATCCACTGAGCGTCGTCCTCGTCTGTTTTCCATAAACATTATCCCTGGCTGACTTTCCGTAGAAATTCGTCCTCGTCGACACATCCACACATCGCTTATATCGGTATTTGTGACCGTCACTTCGCGGTTATCCGGTTCGGTGTTAAATTCTTGGTTTACGCCATTCTGGTCCACATAATCTGTTCGACTTTTCTTCAAAGATTCACCAATAATGCCTCGTTTCTTCAAAGCGCGCAACAGGAGAATGTACGTTACAACAAGAAATATGACGGGGAAGTAATATGCTATGGCAGCCTGACCTAGTGTCAGATAACCAAAACCGAAAGCACATAATCCAAGCACTCTTGTACTGTGAGCATCGCTGAACTGTTGACCAACAAAATAGGGAATCCAGGCAACAAATCCTAAGAGCCACACTGATATCGAAATTAGTAAAGATCGTCTCTGCGTATAGCGAGTGCGATAAAGAATTGGAGACACCACACATTTGTAGCGATCGTAGGCAATGGCGTCCAGAAGAAACACTGAAACAGAAGGCGGGGAGAAGCTAATTACATTCGAAGAAATACACATAGTGACATTGCTGAGCCATTCTGGGCGAAGCAATTGGACGACATAAAGCGGTACTCCAATGATTCCCACACCAAGGTCAGCTACGGCTAATGCCGTGGCGTAAATGCAGAAGTTACTGGAGAATTGTTTATTTTTCCGCATGTAGATAATTACTAAACTATTTCCTGGAATAATGAGCAGTGTAAGTGATATGCATACAGGTATCACAACTGTCAGCACCGTGGATTCATCCTCGTCAAGGCTGCATGATTTGTCTGTTATAGAATAACTTTTACGTATCTGTTGCTGATAACATTGGGCAAGACACTGGTTTTCCCGTACCCAGCAGCTATGACAATATACACGATTATGCTGATGCCTGCTTCTCATACCATGAACGTCACCCTAGTATTCAAGATATAAAAAGAAATTTGGTAAATTCCAACGAACATCATTTTTCACATACATCGGTGGAAGAAGTTACCGAAATCCTGTCACACCTTGAAATTAAGAAAGCTACAGGAAGGGACAATATCCCTGCAAAAGTTTTGAAATGTGCTAGTGAAGAACTAGCACCGTCTTTTTGTAATTTTTTTAATAAATGTATAGATATGAACTTATTCCCATTCCAAGCAAAACAAGCTGTGATTTCTCCAATCTATAGGAAAGGGGATGCACTTGACAAACTGAATTATAGACCTGTCAGTATTTTAACATGTTCATCGAAGGTTTTTGAGAAACTTCTTCATAATCAACTACAGATTTTTACTGACAAAATTCTTAATCCCTGTATATCTGCTTTTCGTACTGGCTACAGTTGCCAGCATGTGCTGTTAAATGTGTGTGAATCCTGGCGACAGTCGATTGAGGATCACAAATCGGTAGGCCTACTGATAGTTGACTTATCAAAGGCATTTGATTGCCTTCCGCATTCCCTCATTGTGGCAAAACTCAAGGCATATGGCCTGGCAGGGAATGCGGTTGCACTCCTAGCTGATTATTTGTCAAATCGGCAGCAATATGTCAAAGTGTTGTCGTCCCATAGTACTTGGAATACACTAAGGAAAGGTGTGCCACAAGGGTCAATCTTGGGGCCAACAATTTTTAACATTTTTAATTAAGTTTTTTAATTATGCCGACGATAACTCTGTCTTAGTTGAGGGGAAAAGTAAATCTGAAATTGTGCACCAGGTAAGGCAAACAAGCTCAGATATACTTTTATGGTGTGAAACAAATCAAATGCAAGCTAACCCTGCAAAATTTCAAATTATGACATCTTGTGATGTAGGGGATATAACTGTGGATATCAACAGCTGCTCTGTAAATAGCACACCGTGTACGAAGCTGTTGGGTGTTGAACTGGACAACAAGCTAAAATTTGACAGACATGTGTCAAATATTATTAGAAATGCCAGTAGGCAATTAAATGTGTTAAAGAGGCTATCAAATTGTTTGGATGAAGCTTCTAGATTATTAATTTACAAGTCTTTTGTTTTGTCAAACTTTGGTTATTGCCCTGTAGTTTGGCATCACTGTGGAGCTGTAAACACTAAAAAGTTAGAAAAGCTACAGCATAGAGCTCTAAAATTTATATATAAGACTAACCATTTGTCTTATGAAGCCTTGCTCAGGAAAGCAAATCTGCCAAGTCTCGAGGTGGCTAGATTGCAGAAAATGGCCATCGAGGTTTTTAAATGTCTGAATGGGCTGAACCCACCTTATCTGAACGATATGTTCGAAAAGAAAAACTGCCGGTATAATCTAAGGCAAAAAAACACTGTTACTAGCCAGCATGTCAGAACTGTAACTTCTGGGTTACACTCCTTCAAAACCTTCGGTGCCCAAATATGGAACGGACTACCAGATCAGCTCCGGGAAACAACTGACATTAAGGTTTTCAGGAGGTTAATAAAAACGTGGACGGGTGATGCATGCAAATGCCACTTCTGCAAAATCTAAGTTTTATTATGCTACTGGTTTTTTTGCCCTTTTGCTTTTACCTTCATCGTTATTTTTAATTTATTTTTACTGTTATTTAACCTCAGATATATTAGCTCGGTAGAGCTAGCGTTGCAAATATTGTAATTCTGAGTATAAATAAAGTTTGTATTGTATTGTATTGTATAGTTGAACACTCAGTTACATTTCGACATACCCAGCTACATGTAGAGTTATTCATTCCTAATTGCATTTGGACCTCGCCTCATCGAGCATTACGAAATGCCACCTTACAACGATGATTACAGGGTTATGATCACAGCACTTTCTCGCGATTGCGTGCTAATCTCTGCTTTTGCCTACCTCCTGTTCATTGATTTTTGCCTTCGCAAATATTTCTCTCAAATGAAGATTTGAGAAATTGTATCATTCTTTGCAGCTGTTAAGGCTGAAATTGATTCAGGTAAAATATATATGAAATGCATATTTTCTAATCATGTATAATACAATGGGCTCGCAAATATCATAATACTGCTCTCTCTTCCATGGCAGGCATAGCAGCGCCTGGGTTCACAGCAACAGAATGAATGGAATATCCATAACAGATTTTTATTTTATTGGTTCATTGGTTTATTTTATTTTTATTTGTTTGCTGCAAACGTAATCTACTGCATTTCTATACGAATGTTTCTTACATGTGGCTCGTTTGATAACGTTTCATTACTGCAGATAATATTGTTATTCAGTCATTGGATCGATGACTCCAGAAGAATATAACGGGTTCTATTTAACCCTACCTGGCCTGGGGGGGGGCACTTTCCGCCCCCCCCCCTCCCCCCGTTGTTTTTTGCCCCTATCTCCGGAACGACAAAACATTGAGAGCTGAAACCACGTGACGTTTTAGATTATCATATTGGGGTCATTTTGAACCTATTAGCATGACTCCCCGAGCAGAGGATCATGGGTGAATTCAAAATGGCGGCCATGTGTGATACCAGAAGAGTGATGTTTTCGGCATATTTCTTCAAAATGTTTGCTTTTGGAGTTTCAGCCCTCTAGCCTTAGCGATAGCGAAAATATATAGGGGACACTTCCCCCCCACCCCCCAAAGCGGCACACCCAAATCGCCCAGGCCAGATAGGGTTAAATCATTTTGGTTCTCCAGACAGTCTTATCCATTAACCCTATGTGTGCTGGATTTTTTTGACCTGTCCAGGCTTGGGAACGGTCATTGCTACCCCTCCCCCCTAAACTGCATGGTAAAGTAGTGAATAATAATCTGATGTGAAATAAAATAGTTTTTGCCCCCTTTTTCACACAAAAAAGCAGTCTCAGCTCTCAGTTGTTTGTCGTTTCGGAGAGACAGAGCAGAAAATTTGCTACGGGTGGGGATAATGCCCCAGGCCTGGTAGGGTTAGGATTGGTTTCTCAGGAAAACTGGACACATAACGGCACTTCAAAAAAAAGTCGTGAATATCTAGAAGATTTTATGAGCTTTGATCGACGAATATAAGCGATTTCTTCCCGTTCAAGGTAGCAATCTATAGAAGACTATTTTTGAGCACATTGGCCGGTGTTTATATTCCTCAGTATGCTGAGTTTGTTTTGTCAAACCAGAGGATAGTTTACTAACCTGATACCACACCAGTGGGATTTGGGGCTCAAATCGTAGGCTTAGAAGCCTGAGGTCGGACTTTCATCAATCTGTTTTCAGGAGGCCTTTCAACTTTCAGAAAGTTGTTGCAAAGAGCGCAATGTTAAGCGCAGTTAATCCAAACTCAACATCGTCGCCATTGACGTCCCATGTGGTCGTTTCTTGCTGCCGTTGTGACGTACTCAGGCCTGAATAGGGAGTTTTTGTCTCACATTTGGCACGATGGAGGTTTTTTGTTGTCGGTGTATCAGCAACAAAGTTCGAGGGAAGCAAAACGAAAGTATGGAAAGCGTGAACTTACCCTGCAACTACGGTGCTATGAGGAATGTAATAAGCGACACATCATTTTGGAGTGCCGGGACATACGAAAGATCAAAAGAATGGAAGGATTTGTTCACCCGGAGTCAGGATAATGTGACTGGTTCTTCATGTTAAATGAATATGGTAGGATTCTTCTGACGGACTGTTAATTCCGAGGTTCGCTCTCTGTACATGCCATTCGACAAATATATTTAACCCTACCTAGCCTGTGGGGGCCAAAATGCCCCCACCCCTACCAAGCTTTCTGCGCTATCTCCGGAACGACCAAAAATACAGAGCTGAAACTCCGTGACTTTATAGTTTATCATATTTGGGTCATTTTGAGCCTATTTGCATAGCCCCTCAAGCAGAGGATCATGGGAAAATTCAAGATGGCGGTCATGTGGGGTACCAGAAAAGTGATGTTTTTGTCATATTTCTTCAAAATTTCTGCTTTTCCGCGATGAAAAGTGGCCCAAAGCTATTTTATTTTACATCACATAAATATTTAATAATTTATCATGCAGTTTTTGCGGAGAAATTGCATAAATAAAAAAATCGGAAAATTTGACAGAAAAATCGACCCCAAAATGCCGTTTTTGAAAATGACGTCACTGTGACGAAAATTAATAATTATGGGGGCGGAAAATTTATGCCCCCTCCCTCCCCCCACCCCCAGGTCACAACAGGTCCCAAAAAGCCCAGACCAGAGAGGGTTAAATGTATTGTCTTGGTGTGTAATTAACCGCACGACCTCGGGCATTACATATTAGTTTTTCTGGGTATTCTTGCATTTACAATGTTCAACAGACACCCTCGATGCTCATCCATTAACATGGGATGAGTTACTTATTTGGGCTGATCTGTCATCTCAGTCCTCGGGCTAGTGGATGTAATGCCACCGGTGGTAGGGGCCGTGTGGTTAGATGAACAGCTTCAATAAAGTTCGAGATATGACTGAAAAGTGTTGGAAGTGACGTTAAAATCCTATACGCACTCACTCATTAATTTTTTAGTTTCGCTCAACCCTCGAAGACAAGTACGCGCACCTGTAAGTACCGATCACCTGTAGCATGATGGTGGATTTTTTAAAAATAAATTAAGTTTTTTTAATGAGTATTTATAATCCTAGATCCAAAGATTTTAACTTTCTGAGACACTTATGGAAGACAGTATATCATGCAGTGCCGCAATGGGTAGCCGATTTGCCAAATGCGAACGGAAGTTGTTTGTTGAAAAATCTGTTGATATCCCGTTTTCGGGATGCGAAGCTTTGTAGTCACTAATTCACGGCGTTTCATGTTGGTCGGCGACATTTGACGCAGAAATACAACACGAAGGCAGACGTGCGATGACCACAATGCACCCGCTCTTTATCGATAATATTGTTGGCTCAATGGGGAACTTGCACAATATCAAATTCCAATCAGATTGTGTGATTGCCACTTTCTTTTTGACCAGTTTGGTCCAGTTAACCGATCAACTAACATAACTAGAACTTCTGGTTTATCATCTGGCCCTGTTGTGTAAGTCTTCCGTCAGCGTTGAAGAACTTTTGCATGAATTAATATGGCATATGTTTGGGCATAGCTAGAGTTCCGATGCATGTAAATTGCGAATGAAGGCTGAACAAATTGAATAATCCTTTGAAAATTCTTGAATTGTTCAAAAAAGTTCACAAAACCAATCTAATTCGCCAGATTTGTTTCAGTGGCATTTAGAACCTGGGAGTTTTTAACGAAATAAAAGTATCCTTATGTTTTTACTCCTCAGGCCTACGGGCTCAGGAGTATTGTTGTGGCCCTAGCAGTGTGTCTGTCGGTCTGTCCGAGCCGTATCTCGAAAACTATTGCAATGAAGTTCCTGAAACTTACAGGTTATGATGCTTTTATGTTTTACTTGTGCCTTTGAAACTGTCAGGTCTAACCGGTCATTAGTTATTTTTTTACATTTTTTTAATATTTTTCTACCATTTTCCAGGCTTCTAAAAAGGGATCTCCAATTATGCATACATTAGGCCTACTTTCATACTGATTTACATACTCTTACTGGCATGTAGCCTATCAAGAGCTCCATAGTAAAGTTGTATGTCTGTCATTGGTTCATTCAGTGTAGTGCAGGACTCATTTGCATATTCAGTAGTATGGTATTGCCAGTGACTCATTCATATGGAATGTATGAACACATTACTTAGATCTAATGTAGATCCAGCAGTTTTGTTTCTTTGGAGCTTCTTAACTATTACAGTGACAGTCAACACCCACATTTACCCACATTTTAAAACCAGCAACATGGTATTAAGTCCTGATATCTGATTTATTTGTGCATTTGGCTAGGAAGTGTTACACCAAACACTGGCAAGGAAGCCAAGGAAGAGGGCTTAATTATCATATCATAGAACTCAATGAACCACTCCACTTCACAGCCGGGCCTAAATTAAAAAGGTGTATATCCGAGACTCAAAACTTAAAAAAAAAAATGTATATATATTTTTTTGTTCCCTAAGTCTGTCGAAGAAAATCAAATGTTTACAGTTCGAAAACTCGTGGGAACAGTCTCGCTGATTTCCCGGACTAAGTGGCAATCGGCAGTCCTCGGCAATGGTAAAGTAACACGAGGGTTCCCGACGGCGGACCGCATGGTTGAAAAAAACTGGCGGCCCTGCTGTGTTTTTGTCAGGAAGAAGAACTGTAAATGGCCACTTTGCCGAATAAATGAGAACGGATTAGGATTCAACTCAGTTTGCCAATGGGGTGAACTCTTCAAGCACGTTTGCAGTACGGTATAGTTATCGAGAATAAATATTTCTCTTTTCTGATTGATGTACGTCCATCGCGAAAGCGCAAAGCAAAGGCATGAATTGAAAATTCCGTCGGAGACAACAACCGGCCGCTGCCGGTTGAAGTGGTAACATTGTGATCTGCGATAACGTTTTTTCGTTAATATATTAATTATCATTCGTTGTCTATTTGATACCGAGTTACGTCGAGAGAAGTCATACATTTTGGCTATAATCCCCAGAAATATGTAGGGAAGAGAGGTAGCTGTCTAAGTGGGCCGTCTAAGTGAAGACGGCAGTGTGGGCTGGTGGAGCCGACGGTCAATCCGACAGGCCTGGAGTAAACAACAACAACATCAACGACAAGTTACGCTTATCAGCGGTTCTTGCGGCATCCTTGACATGATATTTTGGGATAAATTTCTGCTGCATTTATAGGGCATACATATTTGGCAGTCATACCAAAAAGCAGTAAAGTTTTTGTCATTAACTACGAGGATAACCCAGAAACTCTGGCTGTGATAGGTGAATATAGGTAAGGGGGCGTGGCATTCCTATCACAGCTCAGATCGAGGGTGGGTTAAATTTTCGCGATAAAAATTTATGTCGCGACAAGCGGCTTTTCGCTGACAAAAATAACGAAATGGGAGAGAAAAAATATGCCAATTTGATATAGTTTGACCGACCTGAGCTTCTTTGTCCATGTACCATCTATCATGACTGTTTTGTTGCTGACAAAATGTGATCAAATGTGTGAGAAAAAACCTTCGTTGATTTTAACGTTTTCGCGCCTTTCCGACATCTTGTGAGAATATGACCTTTTTTTATGTCGTGACCTTTCTGATCACGGAATAAACAGACGTCGCTATTGGTTTAAAACCAGCATGGATGACGTGAGTCAAAAGGTCAACCCCATTCTGCGCATGTCCCTGTAAACTGTGGAGAAAGAAACACGACGGTTTGTTGACAAAATTCGTGTTTGATGGGAGATTTCATCTAATTAAAGGAGTCATTAGGTGGTTGTCATAGTGCTGGAGATGCCAAATCATATTATTTATTCGATAAAATGGTTTTTGTGCCTCTGTCTCAATTCCCCACGCCGTGTGCAGTTAAAGATCTCGAGCGACTGACGTCTTATTTATTTTTTTCCTTTTCGGTCTGTATTAGTGATTCGGGCTAAGGGGTCAGCAACAACAACCCGCCCCAAAAAATAGAATCCTTAGCCGATGTTTTCGGGCTACTACGAGGAATACCTGATTCATAATTTTTTTTATTTTTTTGGAACTATTGTCTCACAGGGGCTTGTTGATGGTCAGTTATTGTCCCCCGCCACGTAGATGGGGGACTTGGAAATGCTACCCGTCCGTCCGTCCCAACCATGTTGTGAACGCGATATCTCGAGAACAATTCAACTCATCAACTTCAAACTTTGGGGGTGACTTGACATCAGTGAGAAGATGGCTGGGATTGTTTTTCACCAAACTGCGTTATCCAAGATGGCCGCCATCGGCCATCTTAGATTCCAACCATCCCAAAAATGTTGTGAACGCGGTATCTCGAGAACAGTTCAACCGATTGACTTCAAACTTGGGGGGTGACTTGACATCAGTGAGAAGATGGCTGGGATTTTCACCAAACTGCGTTAACCAAGATGGCCACCGTCAGCCATCTTAGATTCCATTCATCTCCAAAATGTTATGAACACGATATCTCGAGAACAATTCAACCGATCGACTTCAAATCTGGGGAGTGACTTCACATCAATAAGAAGATGACTGGAATTGATTTTCATGAAACTGCGTTAACCAAGATGGCCACTGTCAGCCATCTTAGATTTCATGCATTTCCAAAATGTTATGAACACGATATCTCGAGAACAATTCAACCGATCGACTTCAAATTTGGGGGTTGACTTCACATCAATAAGAAGATGACTGGAATTGATTTTCACCAAACTGCGTTAACCAAGATGGCCGCCATCAGCCATCTTAGATTCCATCCATCTCCAAAATGTTATGAACACGATATCTCTAGAACAATTCAACTGATCGACTTCAAATCTGGGGAGTGACTTCACATCAATAAGAAGATGACTGGAATTTGACATCAGTGAGAAGATGGCTGGGATTGTTTTTCACCAAACTGCGTTATCCAAGATGGCCGCCATCGGCTATGTTAGATTCCAAACATCTCAAAAATGTTGTGAACGCGATATCTCGAGAATAGTTCAACCGATTGACTTCAAACTTAGGGAGGTGACTTGACATCAGTGAGAAGATGGCTGGGATTGTTTTTCACCAAACTGCGTTATCCAAGATGGCCGCCATTGGCCATCTTAGATTCCAACCATCCCAAAAATGTTGTGAACGCGATATCTCGAGAACAGTTCAACAGATTGACTTCAAACTTGGGGGGTGGCTTGACATCAGTGAGAAGATGGCTGGGATTGTTTTTCACCAAACTGCGTTAACTCTTTCCCACATAGACTTGTGGGGAATTTTCTCTCTCTGACCCATAACAGATTTGTGATGGCGTAGGTCTTTAACCCATGGACTGATTTCAATTTTCATACGTTTCCAACGATGTAAAATATCCCGTTTTATGTCCCATGTCATGTGGAAAAATATTTACCAATGGTCTCCCACAGACCCATTCTACGTAGTTTGTTCACGTTTTATATCAATATCAGCAACGTTTAATCTAAAAATAAGTAATCTTACGAGAAAATGTGTTGTGTCTGCTTTCCGTCTGTTGGAAATCACGAACAAAAAAGCGAAGAAATTGTCGCATTTTAGCTACGTTTTGCAGCGTTCTGTTGTTGTTGTTCCGCTGCAATTCCTATGTTATCGTATACCATTGTAAAGCTTATTTTCTGTACATTCAGGATGTGGCAGTGATATCATGAGATGGCAGGTATAGAACGAGCTATAACTGAAAAAGTCCCATGTACTTCTTTGAAGGAGAATGAAGGCTGGTAACAAGGTGAAGTAAAACAGCATCACTGATTGGTCCAAGGTTGAGCGACCTTTTCAGAGGCCCGGCGTGATTGGAGCAGTTCCTTTATTTGCGCGTGGTCGCCATGGCCACGGGTCGACGAAACACAGCGTGGACAAAGAATGGCGGATAAATTTTAAAACGGGAGATCAACAGGTTTGTTTATAATAAACTCAGATGGGCAGATTTGACGAGTTAGTCATCAAGGTTAGATACTTTGGTAGTTTATGCTCGCGTTACGTGAAATATTCAGGAATTTGGAAGCAGGTTTTACTATTTTTCGAACGTTTCTCTTGGAGCACACCAAACACATTTGGTGTCTAATCGCGCATTTTCCATCGATTATTTCTGTTCCTCTCCCGATTTCATTTTACCCTTATTACAAAACATACCAACAGTCTATATAGTCAGATTTATTTAAATTTTGGCTTTCTGAAAATGTATAGTTTTAATTAGGTTTTACTCAAAGTAAACGCAAAAAATTGCAAAAGTAATCCATCACATGGGAACTCAGTGACACGTCAAAATCCGTCTTCATGGGTTAGGCGAACACCCGTCAAAACACGGTTACATGGGGATCGACACAAGCCGTCAAAACCCACTTATATGGGGGAAAGAGTTAACCAGGATGGCCGCCATCAGCCATCTTAGATTCCATCCATCTCCAAAATGTTATGAACACGATATCTCGAGAACAATTCAACCGATCGACTTCAAATCTGGGGAGTGACTTCACATCAATAAGAAGATGACTGGAATTGGTCTTCACCAAACTGCGTTAACCAAGATGGCCGCCGTCGACTATATTGTTAACGAGATATCTCAAGAACAATTCAACCGATCTACTTCAAACTTGGGATCTTAGATTCCATCCATCTCCAAAATGTTGTGAACACGATACCTCGAGAACAATTCAACCGATCGACTTCAAATCTGGGGAGTGACTTCACATCAATAAGAAGATGACTGGAATTGATTTTCACCAAACTGCGTTAACCAAGATGGCCGCCGTCAGCCATTTTAGATTCCATCCATCTCCAAAATGTTATGAACACGATATCTCGAGAACAATTCAGCCGATCAACTTCAAATATGGAGGGTGACTTTACATCACTAGCTACCCATCCGTCCGTCCATCCCTCATACCGTCCTTCCATCCCAACCATCTTGTGAATGCGATATCTCAAGAACAATTTAACCGATTAACTTCAAACTTAGCGGATGGCTGGGATCTCAGAACAAAGTCACTCATTTTTCGGCACAACTATGCCACCGGATGATCTTTCTCGATCACCCTGTCCCCTTTCTTCCATAGACAATTTGCAACATTGTCCTTCACAATTATATCTCCTTCACATCAACAACACAACACGCCTAGCAACAATTTACCATCACACAAAATATATATGGTGATTATATCCCGTGTGTGTGAGAAGCCCATTTCCAGACAAGCTTTTTGGCAGGGGACCTGCTAGCTTAGCTCAGCTTGTTAATTATGATATTGGTATATATATACTCTCCTACTCCATTAATAGAGTAGGAGGACAGTATATATATAAATATTAATATCATAATTAATAACTGACCATCAACAAGCTCCTGTGTATTTTCTGTCTCGCATAGCGATGGGATGGGATTTTCGGCAATATTTGTTCTCCTCAGAGAGCCAGTTCTTCTCAGAGAAGTGAAATTCCCCACAGTATCTATATGTAATTTGTGCATTTTTATTCTGAAATTTGAAGGAAATCTGTACAGAACTAAAGAAAATCTTCAATACCTCGCATGTTTTTTTTTCAAAGCAGAATGACGTTGGGCTTGCAATGTTGTACCATTGTGACTAGGCGCTATGAAAATAACATGTAACATGCGATGTATTGGAAATTTTTTGATTCTGAATGGATTTTCTTGAAATTTCAGAATAAAAATGCACAAATTACATACAGATACTGTGAAGAATTTCAATGCTTTAAGATAAACTGGCTCCGATATTTTGTTGAAAATCCCATCCCATCGTAATGTGAGACAGACAGTGAACTGACTGAACAATAAAAAAAAATAAAATAAACTTTCGACCGACTGACCTGTTCTCACTGACCAAGGGCTGTTACCCCAAACAGACAACTTTTTAATTTAGGTCCCATGTGTTGCAAGGGTATGCTGACATACCTACAGCATCAGGGCCACTGACACAATAACCTGTTGGCCTTGGTGCCCCTTGTCGTGCTCATCAATAAAGTCCAACCGGGCATTGAAATAGCTGTCCTATCGATACCCCAAAATTACTGGAATTGCTTTAATTTGATTATGTGAATTTATGACCCTTGTCTGGAAGTATATTTACCAGCACTGATCGCACTGATAGACCCTGCATCATGGCCAAAACTGTCACACGCATACAATGTGCACTTAGATAATTTGGCCCGAACTTCAGTGCAATAACTTCCGTAATGTACATCTCCATACATCAGTGCAACAACTTACTGCTGTAATGTACCTCTTTATACATCAATGCGACCACTTTTGTAATGTCCATGTCCATACATCGGTGCAACAACTTAATGTTGTAATGAACATCTTCATACATCAATGAGACAACTGCTGTAATATACATCTCCATACATCAATGCTGCTTCAAAGATTTCTTCTTTGAAATAGCAGGAACACAACTGGGCTGGGTGGTGCTTAGTTGGTTCGTCGTGATATAGCTGAAATATTGTTGAAAGCGAAGTTAAATTCTATTAACTCACTGACCCACTCCGATCGATACTTCATGTAGGAACTAATGTCTGGGTCTTTGTGTAGTTGAAAAGGCACAGGTCTAGACACATTGTTGTCCCCAGACTTGGCTATTGTATGCATTGTCTCGTGATTCTTACATAAAGTATGAACCCCCACTCCATACATCAATGCGACAACTTCTGTAATGTACATCTCCATACATCAATGCGAAAACTTACTGCTGTACTATACCTCTCCATACATCAGTGCAAAAACTTACTACTGCAATATACATCTCCATACATCAATGCGACAACTTCTGTAATGTACATCTTCATACATCAATGTGATAACTTACCAGTGCGATAACTTCTGTAATGTACATCTTCATACATCAGTGCAACAACTTGCTGCTGTAATATACATCTCCATACATCAATGCCACAACTTCTGTAATGTACATCTCCATACATCAATGCGAACACTTAATGCTATAATATACATCTCCGTACATCAGTGCGATAACTTACTGCTGTAATGTACATCTTCATACATCAATGCGACAACTTCTGTAATGTACATCTCCCTACATCAGTGCAATAACTTACTGCTGTAATATACATCTCTAAACATCAGTGCGCTAACTTCTGTAGTGTACATCTCCATACATCAGTGATAACCTAATGCTGTAATATACATCTTTTATACCCCTGTACATAGTAGAGGGTATACTGGATTCTGACTGTCCGTCCGTCATTGTGTCAGTGTATCCATTCGTTCCTCTGTCTGAGTTGTGGCTTGGGTTTGCATTTCGCATGCCATAACTGTCTGCTATGCATCCAAACTTCTACACCCATAAAAACATCTTGGTCTAGACTGTTCAGGGGCTGAGGAGTTGTAGCACCTCTGGTGCCTCATGTTCTTAACTTTATTTACTGGTATGTTCCGCTGTGGTCCCTAACAGCGTTTTCTATGAAGAAAATGTTGTGGGATATCGCAAGTAAATACAATTAGAAAGTTGTTATCCATACTAAAGAAAGTTTTTTATCTAGTTACTAATTTCACAGAAACGTTTTGTCCAAGTTTGAAAATTTTGTGAATTACCAACCAACTGTATAACTTTTGCTGAACAAAGTCCAAAACAAAATTTCTGAAGAACAAAATCTAAAATGGTCTATTAAGAATCATCACATAAAGTCACAAAGGGACCGGGTAGGTTAACCCACGTCGTTGTACATCTCAACCGTCCGCCTGGTCAAGCATTTACAATTGTTGCTATTGGAGATTTACATCGAATTATTATCAGTGATGTTTTCCTAAATATATTATGTTTACCAAGAATTTTATTCGTGATAAAAGATTTACCAGGTCATAACACGAATATTCTGAAATTTTCGGATATTCATCGGTACTTCTGCATTTTTTTTTATAATTGATCCGTCTGGTTCAGAATGTGGAGAGATTCGATTCATTTTCTGATTAAAATATCCACAAAGCTTTATTTAATATCGATGGAACTATAAGAAAGAATAAACGCCGAGGCCAGCAATAGTATGGATTGCGCACCATCTTCTGAACCACTTTCCAGACAATTGTGAAAATCTCGGTATTCATTGTAACAATCGCATTGTTTCGTATCATAGATGTGGCAAGCCACACGTTGGGAACTTTCCTGCTGAGAAACGCAGAGTCGGTACTTGTTTGAAGTAATACAGAAAGTAGATGGACATGACGCAATATATCATAGTCATCAACAAATGCTAGCCAGAAGTGGTCCGTCTGAGAATCCTATCAGACCTTGATAAAATGTGCCTTTATACGATGCTTCCTTTGTGGGTGAGGAATTCGCTCATGACTGTTGTTTTTACATCCGATGTAAGTCTAAATAATTTTCAGAGTTTCCTTTTTTTACCATTGTAATTTTTCTATATATTTTTGGAACATCATGATGTATTGCCTTCATCACTGAAAACTGTTGACTGACTCTCTCTTGCAAGAAACTAGCCAATGTTTATGTATACTGTGTTTTTTTTGTTGACTGTGGTGGTCTTATATAGAATAGGTATTTTGGATTATAGACGTGGAAATTCTTTAATGGACGACGGCTGAATATTGAATGACGGACTAAACGCTTGTAGATAATGAGTTCACAAAGAAAATCGTATTGACTGAGAAAACTGATCAGAGATATGGATTTGATATTTATGGAACCATGATGTCTTGCCCGCACCATTGAAAAATGTTAACCGCTTCTCCCTTGCAGGAAACTAGCCTATGTTTATGTATACTATGATTGTTTTTTAATCTGTTGTTACTGCTGTTATATGAGTTAGGTCATTAGGTTGGGCATTAGCCACTGACACAAAAATTTAGAATAACATAACATCATAGATGTATGAGATTCTTGAGGCAGTGAATGACTTGGCAATATTGTTTATTAGGAGAATGAGCTTTACCAAAAATCTCACATACCATTGCTCATTTATGATATTTAATGTAAGACAGTAGAACTTAAACGGTCCCCATCCATATTGTCACTGTTGATACATTCATGGATAAAAAACACCCTAGCTGTGCTGCAAATACATGTATGCCGTGATAGAAACCCATGAATGCTTTGTTTATGTGTATCGGCATGATCGGTGTACTTTGGAAAAAGAAACGCGACTTCAATTCTGCACGCGCAAATACGATTCATCATATCATACAGCACGACTGTACATGTGAGATGTATGTATCTAATTCATTTTAACTTTAACAACCTTTAGTCGTATTTCTTTAAATTGTGCAATACGATGCAAAAACTTATGGTGCTAATATCTATCAGATTAATAACATGATACAGATTTGCAAACTCCCAGTTTGGTTTCCTATTTAACTAGAAATATAGACAACATGCGTTTCTTAGAGTTGCTAGCGACGAATATTTCTAATATTAAAATAGGCATTGGTGAGCAAAACACAAAGCCATGTTTTTCACTTACATCTGATATGATCTGTCAAAAGAGGATAAATTCTTAATTTAATCATACTAAGCGTCTGTAGATAACCAGTGGCTAAAATAATAATACTTAACTTACGTGACCAATAAATGTGATAATCATTAATTGGTAATAATATGATACTCCTGGATTCCATGAAGGTCAGAGACAGATTCCTGTCATCAGCCGATACAAATACATATCCGTAAAGTTACGTCTAAATAAAATCACGTGATACAAGATGGCATCCAACATATTGGCTAATATAGTAAAAGCTAGACCCGGATATACACAATTACAACAAGAGCTCTGTACAACTTCAAATTTCCAGTATCCTTATCAGGCTTCCAAAATTCGAAAATGTTTTAATCAACGTAAAGTCATTGAAGGTAAATTCATGAAGTTTTGGCGCAACACTGTATCTATATACTTGCCTCGTTTTTTCTTAGATTGTTTTCGTCTCAAAGTGATACTTGCTTTTACTTGAAGTGGTTTTTTGCTGTCATGAATTTGAGCTGTCATAACCTCATTTTCATAACAAAATTAAAAACACATGAGGCATCCCGATATTGTTCGAAAAGTGTATTATAGGAAGCTGATATTTCAACTTTTTTGACAAAAGAATTGGCTAGGATATTTGAAGACTAAATTGTCACCAACTGCGCTATTTAAACTCGAATAATTCAGTTGTAGTAAACAGAATAACAAAATGGTCACTAAATTTCATCAGAAAATATATATCTCGTTTTTGTGGGTTTAGATGATGTAATTGCGTGAAATGTCGTACCAATAAGGGATTTTATCCGTGATTACAAGTTGACTAACATCTACCGCGTACCAAAAGTAGCTGGGGAACCAACTTCACCTAATATACCCATTTCCACGTTACAATTTCGAAATAGATATTGCAGACGATACAAAAGTATACGCAGTTCTATTATGTTTCCCATTGGACTAGTGAAAATGGGAGCATTGGGTACCGTATATTGCAATTAGATAGCACCTTGGTTTTCTCGTTCAATTTAATAGAATAACACGGGAGTATGGTAAAATGGGCTATTCCATAGGTCATGCGCTATTGCCTCGAGATCGTGCGCTATTTTGATATGAGTTATATAATAAGGGTTAAAAATGCACAACTTCACAATATATACAGCTGCTCATGCGTCGTGAAAATGGTAACTGCTTATGTGACTATGTATATACCACAAGCATTAATTAAAAACAGTCGTATACACATGTACTGTGCAAATTTTTTCTCATTATTTAAAATTTTGCAAACCTTATTATATGTTTTGGTAAGATCTGGCATGTGTTATCTGAGTAACGGTAGGGAGTATCTTGTTAAAACAAATACAAACCTCAGGTCCGAAATGAAGGAACCAGCCATAGACCGTAAATAATTTTCGCATCTTTATTTGACGGAACCTATTTTTTACACTCTATTAGCATCAAAATACAAGCTGGCATAAGATAAGAAAATATTTGCAATCTGCTTTCTTTCAAGAACAACTTTTGCTTCCGACAAGACATCACAATATCAAATACGTTACACTGATCAGGATTCTGTTTCTCCCAATGACTTCCCAAGAGGTCTTCCAGAACAGCAGTTGTAGTGAGTCCAACGTTGATTATTTAGCCATTCATTTTATAATTTGGATGTGTATTTCAATCTAGGGAGCCCATACAATACCCTGACTGTTGCCTTTAAAGACTATTCAGCAACCACTATTGTCCATATGGGCTCTTCCAAGTAACCACAGTATAACATCTGGGGATAGACAGCGCTTTGACTCGCCAGCAAGTGCCTAGACGATGACATGTTTTCTAAAACGTTCTGAAGCCTGGAGCTAAAAACGAACGCGTTTTTCAAGGCAACTGAATTAGCACTAATCACAGACAGAACTTCGAAAGTGTGCGTTCGTTTGTAATTCAGCTGTTTCAGGACGGAGATCAAAACATACCTGGATCTAACACCGGATGGACAACGTTACCTTACTTGGACGCTTGACGACGAGTCACAACCGTTATTTCCAAAAGTTACACTCAGGTTACTTGTAAGAGCCAGTTCTTGCCCAACTGGAAAAAAAGTTCGACTATCTGGTGCTGCTTCTGACTAAACCGACCGTAAATATCTTATCATTAGATGTGGAACAATTAATAGATAACAATAAAGCCATTCTTATTCTGTACACCATCACTCTGTCACACGGGTTAATCCATGATCCATATTCCACTGGCATCACGAATAAAATTTGTCGTTCTAACGCAAGTTATAATAAGGATAAATGAACAGATCTTGTGTTGGAATAAAGTAACTGTCGGGCTTGATCTGTGTTGACCTATTTTACACCTATTTGTTTGAACATGCATACACTCAATTACAGATCGGAATACATACTATGCACAGACCATACAGCTATATACACATTAAACAAGACAACGATCAACTTAAAATTGCATAGCATGCTAGATAGAAATAGTTGAGACATTTTTGACACAAAAGTAATCCAAGTTGAAATACACAAGCGTATTCCGATAACAATTAATGACGTTAAAATACAAGAAATAGTTGTCAATAATTTATTTACATCATCCTTGTCGAAATGCACGACCATGTCCTGTACACAGGAGCATGTCTCACACATTATCAATAAATGTAAATTGTAATGATAGAGCTCGAGATAAATGCATCGACGGACACGTAAAATCTTGTTTATATTACGATAATAAAACCTGGATTAAGAACGTTTTGCTTAGAGCTAAACACAGAATAATTGATATTATTTAAGCGCCGTATACACATCTCAACTGGTCGCATTTTTCAGACCATGTGCAGACAGTGACGAGAGAGAGAGAGAGAGAGAGAGAGAGAGAGAGAGAGAGAATTAAGGTTTAAGGTTCAGCAATATTTCAGCTATATGGCGACGATCAAAATTCTAATTATTCAAGTTAATAACTTAGAAAGAAACTCTTACAATCTTAAAATCTATTCAGTCGATAAGTATATGTTTCACTGTGAGATCTTCGTGGCGTGGAATACACCTTGGGACTGGCTCTTTTTTAGTAAATGTTCCTGAGTTATTCGTGTATGGTCGATTCTACATCGCCTGATCATGGCTTGATCGAAACGTTTCAGGCTGTTCAGATGAGTATAATCTACAGTTGTTTTGAACTCATGAAGTTTGTTATTATTCACAGCATCCCATAAAGATTGAAACAGCTTTCTCACATGAGTACAGATAGAGAGTCTGAAATCGCTATAGGGGATTCAAACAGGATCAACCTCATTATCTAGGGTTGCCTTAGCCATTCTATCAGCCTCAGTATTACCTTTGATTTCAACGTGACTAGGCAATCAAACAAAACACACAGAATATTATTGCAGGAACTTGTCAAACAGGGCAATACCACGAAATACCTAACCAAATTTTCAGAAATTCTGTGATAAATATCGAAGACTGACGGAAAAATACGCCCGTAGCCTGCAGGATCTCTGGCGCGAAGTTTCGTAACCTGTGTCTAATTCCGCTTAACCAGGGGTGAGGGGCCGTTTTACTATCATGTTTTTTACATACCCAAGGTGTTCAAATGAACAGTAGCAATCAAAGCGTGACTCTGAAACATACTCCGAAAAACGCCTTGAAAATTCATTTCGATACAGAATAATGGTAAGTGATTATGACTTTATGTAAAGTACATCATCATGTCTTGCGGACATTATTGCAGGCTGTTGGCTACTTCTCTCACAAGGAAACCGTCTTGTGATTATATTATTTTTTATATGGCCTTTTATTAATATAGCCTATAGCCAAAGGAAATAGGTCTTTCGATTATTGACGCGGACATTTTTAATGAACAACGGCTGAATATTGAATGCCAGATGTGATGGTTCCTATTACATGATGTTAATGTCCTTGATAAATATGAATGCATGCCTACATTAATCCGAGATCTTTGAGATCAGCCTATGTTTGTTAAAATAAGACTCGTTTTATTGTTTTTATGTTCTCCACATAACCCCACAAAGCGTTCTTCACAACAGAAAACAACAAACTACAATTTGTGGTGGTGTCGTGCGGTACCAGCCGAGATTCAAAGAAAGGGGTTTAAAGTCCAAGCGACAAAGATACACTTAGTCTATTCTCAATGTTATCTTTAACCTATCCGTCCTTAGCAGTTTCGCTCTTCCAGCGCCCATGGCGCTTAAACATCCTGTCTGATACACCGTTATTGGCAACTGCTGTTGCGCCACCTGCACGCAGACTGTGCAGCCCATAAGCATTTATATCTGTTACAAATGGTTTTAATGTTTCTCTTAAAACTTCCCTTAACCTGGAATAAAACATCGGCTTATTTTCCTCCCTGAGCTTATATCCGCTTCCACATTTAGAAAAGTTCCTAAAAATGAATTCTTCGGAATTTTCCATTATCTCAGCCAGAAGCAAATATTTTGACAGACAATTCACAGGGCACAATACATTTCCAGTCCTGGCAATGATCAACCAAGCCCCATCTCTATATAGATCAGTTATTGAATGCTCAATAAAAACAACCATATATGCAGGGTAGAAAATAAAACACAAAAGCTCTGCTGAGCGCAAAAAACCTGCATAGGCAATTAGACACATAGTCATAACTCTCTGGCTCAACAAATTGCTTTCACTAGATTCAAACATTTTATTTAAAATATCAACATCCACAGGTTGTTTCTTGACCACTGGGTTACAAAACTTTCTTTTGGTTCCCTCAAAACCATGGTATTCTCAGTAGGGCTATCTAAGCCCATCAAAACATGAAAGTGACGAATACTATAAAATCCATTGACAACACTCGCAGAGGACTTCGTGCAATTAAATAAATTGCACAATGCAGCGGTTTGATAGGTAACGAGATTGGTAATGAATTTTGCCCCGCCAATCACTTCCATGCTAATCATTTTAAAGTAATTTCGTGCTATTTCCTCCTGTCAAGCGCAAGAAATTATATTTCTCCTGTACTCTTACGCAATAACACATTCAACAACACATTTTTGGAATTGTCGTGCGGTGCTAGCCGAAAGAAAGAGTTTGAAAGCAAGTGATAGGGACACGTTCAACCTATATTCTCAATAAAATATTTTATATATCCGCCTTTAGCGTTTTCTCTTTCCACCTACCGTGAGAATCGTTCAGTGAAAATATCTCTTTGCCCGGATATGGCAAAGGCTTATTGCTCGAAGATTTTAGATAAATCTCCTGAAAATATTCTCTGACATTTCAGGTATCTCAATCATAATTAAATATCTCTCAGCTATAAACGGGACACAGATCCGATCCCATTCGCCCTGTTATCAGGCACACGCCATCTTAGTAAGTGCCTGTCTGCGATTTTTGAAAAAGCACAGTCATATAACCATCAAAAAGCACAAGGTCTGCGCGCTTAATATACAGAAAATTAACTGAACCCAAAATTAAATCAGCATTAGCAAGTAAACACATAGCAAAAACTCTCTGATCCACGTATGTTCGGTTGCCGAATTTGCTTCAATCTTTCACCCTTTACTTAGCTTTTTCTTCATGATAGGTACAGTCAACGGGTTCTTAGTAGCCTCAATTATGTTCTACTTCGTTGCACTCAAACGAACAAATTATTTATCTTATCCACAAACACACTCATCTTTCCCAACTATTTATTCATAACTAGAGTAGCCGAATCCTTGAATTACAACACATATACGGGAAGTGGGAAGAGGTGCCGACATACTGACTGCGTCATATGACTTCACAGAATAGTCTTCTGGTAAACCTATTCTAAAGCACATACCAAGAATCTAACGATTCGTGATATGTGTTGTATCTCAGGTACGCTTTTATTGTACCTGTTCATGTGGCAACATGGATGATATGACCACACGGCCCCTAGCACCGGCATAAGCGGTATTAGATACAAATCTAGAGAGCTATGATGGAAATGCTCTGACAACTCGTATACTGGTAATTGGTGAGCTGTTTCGCTGTGACAACTCGTACATTGGAGATTGGTGAGCTGTATCGTCGTCAGATGTAAATGACGGCAATTAACACAAAAGACTAGTCTGTAAGGCCCGATGTCGACCCAGCATCAAGTTCCCACAAATGCCAACATATATCAAAGACCAAAAGGTCTGTACAGGGGGCGGGCCTCGGGGACGAAACGTCCACCAGCAGAATCTCGCCACATACAGGTAAAAATTACAACCCATATAAGGGAAGTGGGAAGAGGTGCCGACATACTGACTGCGTCATATGACTTCACAGAATAGTCTTCTGGTAAACCTATTCTAAAGCACATACCAAGAATCTAACGATTCGTGATATGTGTTGTATCTCAGGTACGCTTTTATTGTACCTGTTCATGTGGCAACATGGATGATATGACCACACGGCCCCTAGCACCGCCATAAGCGGTATTAGATACAAATCTAGAGAGCTATGATGGAAATGCTCTGACAACTCGTATACTGGTAATTGGTGAGCTGTTTCGCGTTGACAACTCGTACATTGGCGATTGGTGAGCTGTATCGTCGTCAGATGTAAATGACGGCAATTAACACAAAAGACTAGTCTGTAAGGCCCGATGTCGACCCAGCATCAACTTCCCACAAATGCCAACATATATCAAAGACCAAAAGGTCTGTACAGGGGGCGGGCCTCGGGGACGAAACGTCCACCAGCAGAATCTCGCCATATACAGGTAAAAATTACAACACATATAAGGGAAGTGGGAAGAGGTGCCGACATACTGACTGCGTCACATGACTTCACAGAATAGTCTTCTGGTTAACCTATTCTAAAGCACATACCAAGAATCTAACGATTCGTGATATGTGTTGTATCTCAGGTACGCTTTTATTGTACCTGTTCATGTGGCAACTTGGATGATATGACCACACGGCCCCTAGCACCGGCATAAGCGGTATTAGATACAAATCTAGAGAGCTATGATGGAAATGCTCTGACAACTCGTACATTGGCGATTGGTGAGCTGTATCGTCGTCAGATGTAAATAACGGCAATTAACACAAAAGACTAGTCTGTAAGGCCCGATGTCGACCCAGCATCAACTTCCCACAAATGCCAACATATATCAAAGACCAAAAGGTCTGTACAGGGGGCGGGCCTCGGGGACGAAACGTCCACCATCAGAATCTCGCCATATACAGGTAAAAATTACAACACATATAAGGGAAGTGGGAAGACGTGCCGACATACTGACTGCGTCATATGACTTCACAGAATAGTCTTCTGGTAAACCTATTCTAAAGCACACACCAAGAATCTAACGATTCGTGATATGTGTTGTATCTCAGGTACGCTTTTATTGTACCTGTTCATGTGGCAACATGGACGATATGACCACACGGCCCCTAGCACCGGCATAAGCGGTATTAGATACAAATCTAGAGAGCTATGATGGAAATGCTCTGCCAACTCGTATACTGGTAATTGGTGAGCTGTTTCGCTGTGACAACTCGTACATTGGAGATTGGTGAGCTGTATCGTCGTCAGATGTAAATGACGGCATTTAACACAAAAGACTAGTCTGTAAGGCCCGATGTCGACCCAGCATCAACTTCCCACAAATGCCAACACATATCAAAGACCAAAAGGTCTGTACAGGGGGCGGGCCTCGGGGACGAAACGTCCACCTGCAGAATCTCGCCATATACAGGAAAAAATTACAACACATATAAGGGAAGTGGGAAGAGGTGCCGACATACTGACTGCGTCACATGACTTCACAGAATAGTCTTCTGGTTAACCTATTCTAAAGCACGTACCAAGAATCTAACGATTCGTGATATGTGTTGTATCTCAGGTACGCCTTTATTGTACCTGTTCATGTGACAACTTGGATGATATGACCACACGGCCCCTAGCACCGGCATAAGCGGTATTAGATACAAATCTAGAGAGCTATGATGGAAATGCTCTGACAAGTCGTATACTGGTAATTGGTGAGCTGTTTCGCTGTGACAACTCATACATTGGAGATTGGTGAGCTGTGTCGTCGTCAGATGTAAATGACGGCATTTAACACAAAAGACTAGCCTGTAAGGCCCGATGTCGACCCAGCATCAACTTCCCACAAATGCCAACATATATCAAAGACCAAAAGGTCTGTACAGGGGCGGGCCTCGGGGACGAAACGTCCACCAGCAGAATCTCGCCGTATACAGGTAAAAATTACAACACATATAAGGGAAGTGGGAAGACGTGCCGACATACTGACTGCGTCATATTACTTCACAGAATAGTCTTCTGGTAAACCTATTCTAAAGCACATACCAAGAATCTAACGATTCGTGATATGTGTTGTATCTCAGGTACGCTTTTATTGTACCTGTTCATGTGGCAACTTGGATGATATGACCACACGGCCCCTAGCACCGGCATAAGCGGTATTAGATACAAATCTAGAGAGCTATGATGGAAATGCACTGACAACTCGTATACTGGTAATTGGTGAGCTGTTTCGCTGTGACAACTCGTACATTGGCGATTGGTGAGCTGTATCGTCGTCAGATGTAAATGACGGCAATTAACACAAAAGACTAGTCTGTCAGGCCAGATGTCAACCCAGCATCAACTTCCCACAAATGCCAACATATATCAAAGACCAAAGGGTCTGTACAGGGGGCTGGTCTCGGGGACGAAACGTCCACCAGCAGAATCTCGCCATATACAGGTAAAAATTACAACACATATAAGGGAAGTGGGAAGAGGTGCCGACATACTGACTGCGTCACATGACTTCACAGAATAGTCTTCTGGTTAACCTAATCTAAAGCACATACCAAGAATCTAACGATTCGTGATATGTGTTGTATCTCAGGTACGCTTTTATTGTACCTGTTCATGTGGCAACTTGGATGATATGACCACACGGCTCCTAGCACCGGCATAAGTGGTATTAGATACAAATCTAGAGAGCTATGATGGAAATGCTCTGACAACTCGTATACTGGTAATTGGTGAGCTGTTTCGCTGTGACAACTCGCACATTGGCGATTGGTGAGCTGTATCGTCGTCAGATGTAAATGACGGCA
>JAVTVY010001753.1:0-34942 GCA_036873755.1 Hanleya hanleyi | reverse complement strand
ACACTACAGAAAATTGTACATTTAACATGTATGTTAAATGTATGGTGCAGGTATGTGAGAGTCCGAAATTTGCATTCATTTATAATACATTTCCGATATGGTGTAATTAGATATTTATAATAATTTAACTGTACAGTGCAGCTTGGAGAGTCCCTAATTTCACCTATATGACATAACCATGTGAAATGTTTCGGGTGTACATTGATTTGATTGGTTGCAAATAGGGGATGAACCGCCGTATTGAATATATAGTTTTACTTACATTTGATACCCTGGTGAACGGTATCATTCACAGGCATTTGACTAGTAGGTTGAGAAAAATTAAATGATTACATTCACTTAACATTTGAATACCATACTGAACATATTGAGTATGTTCTAGTTTAGTTATATTTAACCCGTGTGATGAAGGATTTTATATAGTCGGATTTAAAATAAATTCCAATCCGTTTGTATATAAGCAAATAAAAATATTTGCTATAGCTTCGCCATACAGTGGCCAGGTCATTGGCATATGGACATGATGTATGTAACCACCTTGTGATATATGCTTGTGCATATGAGTCTTCCTTATACGTGTAATGTACGGTTAAATCAATGGTTTCTATCTACATTTCACTTGGATTATTAAATCTGTATATTTCTGAAACATTTCCTATATGGATGACGAGTTGGTAAAATTGAACATAACACGCATGAAATTGCTAGGTTTCATGTAATTACATTTTCGTATTTCATTATATTTGCAACGTGCACTACATAGATGTTATATATGACTATTTGCATATGCTACACACGGTTAGGATAAATGGATATTTGATAATATTTCCTAGACTATAGAAACGTGGGCAAATTGCAGGATTTGAAACCAATGAAAGGTGCTCGCACATGCGAATGATCACACGTTTAATAGCATATGCAAATCTATTTGCATATAATTTTCTAGGATGGTCATTCGAATATTGTCGGTTTCATGAACATATATCAATATAAATACTGTGAAACAAATGTTTGTTCATCATATGTGTGACATTTTATTGTATATAGGCCAGGGGGGGGTGGAGCAGTTAATATTTTTTTATTTTTGTTTCAGCATTTTTGGTCTGGGCGCAAAAATGGATAACCGATATATAGCCATGCGTCTGGTTCCTTCATGTCATGATGACCCAGCTTCCTAGGCGGGCACTTCCGTATGTTGGCCTTCCTGCAAACTTCCATCCGCCGTTGAAAGTCCAGATCTACGGAAAATAGATCTACAATAGTCGCTCCCGATCTTGGCGATAGAGTGTACTCTCAGATCTGGTGTTAATCATAATTGTAAAATCAGTCAACTACGCAGCCGTCCTACCCATATCCAGTCGGTTAGAATCAAAGCAGAAAACGATGCGTGGCTGGTGATTCTCCTCGGCGCTTCTATTAGAAGAATGATAATTCCTCCATACTATGGTCTCTTCACGTTCTGGCGCTCAAATCCACTCAGGAAACGAAGTGCTGTAACCCAAATGTCTTCACCTTGGTAGGTAGCCCGTAATGTAACGGTTGCGCTGCAGCGACCCGGCTATAAATGACCGACGCGCGGACCTCGGAGAAGACCAGCATAAATATTCGACAGCTCTCATGGCGAATGGTCCTATTTGTGCTTCTTCCTACGTACATTTTCCGTTCTAAAAGTCGAATGTTTTAGTTCATCGTGCCCGATGTCTATATGATGATGCGTCCATATTTCGTCAAACATATGCATATAAAAAAATCCACCAAAAGACTCCCGATCGTCTCGTGTCATGTAAATAGGCGTCAAACTGGACGATCTCATTTCTGTTTCGACATATTTTTACATACTAAGTGACATGGTGAGAGCCAATGTGGATTTTTTTTCATGTTCAAATTTGAGTGGACATATGGATAAAGCCCTGTAAGTGATATTCAGCACTATTGATATGAAAATTGACAGCTTTAAAGTCGAAAAATCTATCGAAAATGAAACACATATGCCTTGCTTTCGGCGCGTCGAGGGCGGCATGCATTCTTGAATCCAACCTTCGAACAGCCTTGTCTCCCATTATGCCAGGGCCGTAGCTTAAATTGTATAGAAATTGTCAGTCGCACATATCTTCAATCCGATCACCATCCCACCATTAATACACAGCGTATAAGTACCGATCTGCCTTCCCCGATATCCCAAGTTCACTTCGGGAACATGATGACTATTGCAAAGACATATTTAAAACTATCACCCCAAAGACATCGAGAGAGATTAGAAAAGACATGTAACTGTTGGTCGACTGCCATGTTGTCCTGGTATACCAGCTCCGAGAGGAGAATCGCCGCGCACACACTTCCCCTGGCTAACATTTTCCCTTCGGACATTTCCCGTCATGTACTGTTTACTTTCCCTGTATTTGATTTTACTAGTATGAGCATAATTTTCTTGTTTCTTTCGTGTTTTTTTTTACTTATTTAAATAATATGTACTTTCAACAAAACTTTAATTTTATTTCATCACAAAAAAGTTCACATTTTACACATAAAATGTGGAAAAAAATCTGTATGCCGAAGTTAATGTCTGTTTTGCCGCCTGATTATTTATCTTTGTATGTAATTTCTGAGAGGGCACGTAAGTTGATTAGAACTTGTTATTATTGAGGTAATCAAATATGTTTAAACTAAGAAAGTCTAATGCTAAATTTCGAAATATACTATGAGAATGCAGTGGCCATTTTCCCCAGTCGTCCTATGATACGGTACTGTACAGTGTCAAGGATTTACTTATTTTGAAAAGATTTTTTCTAAATTAATTAAATTAATTTTGTTTTGTTGCCGGCTGGTACTTTTCCCCGAATAATATGGAAATTAACTGTTTAGGTTTTACTGTACTCTGTTAAACATGATCAACACAATGTGGATGTATCTGTATTAAATCATGGTTAAACTATCATTTAATTGCCCCGGTATTTCTGCTGCTGTCAATGATACAATTCAAGTCTATATTGCACGACTTTGGTTTACTACAAAGTATGGCAAGCTATTAATCTACTTCTGATGAAACTAAATACACTATATATACAACAGAGCCACATCTATATATATATGTACAGATCTGCACAAATATCTATTGATAGAAATGCATATACGTACATATACATCTTCCCATCTGGGTTGAACCAAAGTAAAGGACTAAGTTATTATGTAATCTTCATTCAGTCTTCGAATGTGTATACTTGATGTTTGTTTATGGGGGATTAGTCATGTTTATGGAGGATTAGTTCAGTTGTCAATTATCAGATTTTGTCATTCTTATCCCAGCTGAGAACATGTTGGAACAAAATAATCTCAAAATAAATATCTCCCGACCAGGGCCAAAAGGAGGTACATGGGGATGGGTTCATGTTCTGAAATGTTGGTGTTATAGAAATACGCCGGGGTTGAATTCAGGTGTTCTATCTGTGATAATTTTGTCGCCCCCCCCCCCTCCCCCGAACCAAACCTGCAAAAATGTTGGCCCCCTCCCCCTTCCTGAGTTTGAAAATTTTAGTGCCTCCCCCTGATTCCCCCGGTCCACCCCCTGGTAAAACTGAACAGTCTCTTAGCATATTTTTACAAGGTTCACGATTTTTTTTGAATCCCCAGAACATTCCAGTAAACTACTGACTGTATGTTAATTGATAAACGCGGGGACCACAGTGAAGATCATCATCATCATTCTATTTAAATCCACTCATGACTAAAGAGTAAGATTCCTATTCAACAAGTCACTGATGCTTTCAAATATTTGCAATATAATTACCGAGTATCAATTCGACAATTAGCATGATATTGGATATTCATGTATATAACGTTTCGTTGCGTGTCTATACTACTGTGTTGCCCCTGCTTGGGTGTGCCTGTCGTTGGGCAGGGGGCTGGACTGTCTTCCACGATATGGCTCGCCCTGGTGGGTCCCTGGCCCAGGTGGGGGTGTGGGTGTCGGTAGAAGATGGGAATGGAGGCATCTCCGGGAAGTCAGGTGTTTCGATTGATTTACACCCAAACAATTATTAATAAACAATGAATGCCTGAATCATAATCGCAACTTAACTGTGTATCATTCACTTGGCGCAAATCGTACATGTGAACCTCACTCTACGAACTTTGATCTGATTTTTAATGTGCTACAAGTTATCTTAATGATAGTGGATAAAAAGAAACTGTACCCTGAGAAGTGCATGTTATTTTAAATTTTATTTACCTTTTCTTTTTTTCTTCTTTTTTTTGGCTTAAATTATAGATCATGTACGATGAACAGTCTACAGAAGTAATTAAAGATCATAATATCATGGATTCCAATAAATCTGTAACCAAAATATAATTCCGTCATATAATTCAAAATCTCGGTTATGTCATTCCCGAGCATTCTCGCTCTTTTACATTCAATCGATTATACGCGCATTGCCGGACACATGACAGCAGAATCCATGTGTTTGGGATTTTTTTATTGTTTTTAAGTTGAAATTTATAAAATAGGAAAAATCACACTTCCTTAAAACATGGACGAAAATGTAATTCCGTCACGACCACATTCGTCAATTTGAAACTTCACTTCAGAAATGAGAAATAATGTAGTGCAGACTCTCAGGATTCGAATAAAACATCATCTGAAATGAGAAACATTCGAGCTTCTACTCTCTAAAAACAACCACAAACTGTATACCACAGGAGTAGTATATAAACAGTAAATTCCTTATTATTTTCAGGGTACTCAAAAAAGAGCGCCAATCGGGAACCCTCCAAATGAGGTAGAATTTACTTTTATGACATGCAGGAGTGTGAACATGATAGGACATGTACTGAAGTGTGACGTCATGTATGACGTCACTTCCGGTCTGCACGTCTAATGTCCGGCACTGAGGACCCCTCGTGGAGAAGAAGTCAGTGTTGACCAGTGGATATGTCAAATCACTTATCTATATTAACTGTTACCACATTTTCACCGGGAACTACAGAGGAAACGGAGACTAGAGTTAATAGTTGATCGTTACGCATTGGACATATTTTGATAAATTAACGGTCCGAGATACGCCCCCTGATAACTACAAAAACATATGTATTGAGGGATCAGCTAACAATGTGATTTCGCGTAGAAATGTCTTAAATTGATATACATGTAAAATAAACGAATGTGAATTATAAATTTATAGTACACTATACTATAATTATATAATTCACACGATTCATTTATAGGTGTACTAAACTGACCGTTATCTGTTCGTGTGACTGAGCGTATACTGTTTAATTTGGAGTTTTAATAAATGTCTAAAATCAGACATTATCGCCTCGAGTGCACCACGTGACGTGATGTGTTATAGGTCGAATTTGCATTTGTTACACCAGATATTCAAACGGAGTCAAACATTAGGTGTGATTTTTTTTCAATATCGATGCTTGCTTATGTGAAACGTATGTGAAAATATAGAACCATATAGAACCGATATGTTCCTATTTATTTCGGATCTTCCGGAGCCTCGCTTGTTGGTCTGGGAGGATTCACTCCAATTTTAGTTTTGTGTTAATGAATCATGTAGGTGTCCTATTGGATTCTGATGTTCCATGAAGTAAATGTCATTACTTTGTATGTGTTAAATATAACTAGAAAGTCAAATAGATTCAGGCAGGAGGTGTGATTTTTTTTCAATATCGAGGTCTGCTTATGTGTAAGAAATGTTAACATTATGATGGTCGAGAAGGGACATCGCTGTATTGTATTAATGGATCTGGACCGACACAAGAAGGCCAGGTGCGAAGTCAGGATGTGAACAGCGAAGTCAAGATGCGAAGTGGTGAAGCCAGGATGCGAAGCGCGAAGTCAGAATGGAAAGGCAGGATGCGAAGTGCGAAGACAATATGTGAAGCCAGGATGCGAAGTCAGGATGCGAAGTCAGGATGCGAAACGCGAATTCAGGATGCGAAGTGGCGAAGGCAGGATGCGAAGTGGCGAAGCCAGGATGCGAAGCTCAAAGTCAGAATGCGAAATCAACAAAGCAATGCAAACGACTGGAAGCGAAGCGCGAAGTCAGAATGCGAAGGCAGGAGGCGAAGGGCGATATCAGGATGAAGCCAGGAAGGCATGATGCGAAGTAGCAAAACCAGGATGTGAAGCGCGAAGAAAGGATGCGAAGGACGAAGAAAGAATGCGAAGCGCGAAGTCAGGATGCGAAAGGAGGATGCGAAATGCAAAGCCAGGATTCGAAGCGCGAAGTCAGGATGCGAAGTCAGGATGCAAAGCGCGAAGCTAGGAATCTTAACTCGCGAAGGTAGGATGCGACGGCAGGATGCGAAGCGCGAAGTCACCGCACCTGACTTCGCCACTTCCCATCCTCCCTTCCCGACTTCGCATCCTGACTTCCTGTGTCGGTCCGAAATCAGTAATACGCGTATTCGTATCGTACTGTTTTCTAATGTTCTAGGACTTTTTGACTGCGGCGATATAGGATCTGGAGCTTCCCTGGCCTAGGCGGCCCCTGGACCCTCGCCGGTTGGGCTGTCATAGTCGAACCCCCTACGAATTTTCGCTAGATCCGCTCTTCAAGATGCGTGTTTTATGTTCATATATCTAAGTCTGATAAACGTTTAAATATCAGTCCCCCCTCCTCAAAGACAATATATGATAAGTGGAATATAGGTGACCAATTCTCCACTGCCAACTAACGTAATATACCTCGAAATCATTTCATAATAATTACGGGTGCTTATTGCTGTCTATCTACATAAAGATCTGGAATCTAGACCTATACGTTGAACTTCGAGCAAAATACCGGCCCAAATATTTGCATTTAGTATAATAAAATGAACCGTGGGCTACTGCTAATCCGATAAGCTGATATACTCGTACAACGAGAAGAAAGACTGGTCCAGTCTGCTATATGATTCGTTTTATTTGCAGAATTATTTCAGGCTATCCGCAAGAAATTATTTATATAATAATTCAATCACTGTAAGAACGAAAAGACCACAACCAGTTATATAATTTTCTTACATTATACCGGGGGAGGCCGACTAGGAAAGATAGGCGGGATGATTCCAAATCAGACAGATGAGAGTGCGATTAAACCCGTACACCGGATACGTTAGGAAACGGCAAATTTTAGTCGTTATTTATATGGGTGAATGTTCATTTTTCATATATTTTGTTCTCTGAGTTTCACTTAATATATGATAGGGGGATAATTTCCGGGGGGAGAAATTCCTAGGGGGGGGGAGCTTTCCAGGGAGACTATTGTCGGGGGAATCTTTGCAGGGGGGGTTCCGGGGGGGCGGGGGGGACTTTTCCGTACCCCATATGGGACATACACAATATTTTATGTGACATCACAGAAGAGTGCACCAGACGATATAAAAAGTACCGGGCAGTGCACCGTATAAGGACGCAAACTGGTAGAAAACCTGCAGATTTAACTTTAAAGGATATATGACGACAATACGTGTGAGATGGTAATCAACCTGATTTTTTGTCAATCCAAAATCTGCCAAATCAGATGTTTCTAGAAGTTCACATACTGAAATAGCAGCCACGAAAAAAAAACTGAGTTGCTCCGTTATATAAAAATGGATATATAATCGATTAAAATGTGTCCCTCGGCCTGATTTGGTATTTTTGAGGCATTTATATTGAGAATTTCCTCTTACAGCAAAAATGTGACACTTCAAACCAAAATAACTTTGTAAAACAATATATGAGGAAGTTTGTTTATTGGAAAGAACCACGAATGGTTTTGGTTTGGGGTGTCACATTTTTGCTAAAGGAGAAAACCCTTCATGAAAATGCCCCAAAATACCGAAAATAGCCCGGTAGCACATTGTGATCAATCATATCTCCATTTTTATGCAACTGAACATCTCAGTTTTTTTTCGAAGGGGATATTTCGGTATGTAAACTTCAAGAAAAATCTGTTATGGCAGGTTTTGGAGTGGAAAAAGAAAATCGGCTTTATTACCATCACACACAATTGAGTTTTCTGTATGTAAACGTCGCATATCCGTTACAGTACCGGGTGGTAAATGAAGTACCGGACGAAATAAGCAAACAAAACGATTTAAATATCTCAGCCTGATCTACATGTATCATAATAATAATCGCGCCAGTGTTTTTCTTGAGCTACGATCAAAACTCAAGCACTTTTGTAAAAACAAGAATTCGCTTGTCGCATTCAATGTTAATTTATTTCTGTCCTTTCCTGCCTTTGTGACCTGGTAATGATTACTCAGTGAAATAATTTCTTGCGGATAGCAACTTCCTAAATAATTCTGCAAATAAAACAAATCATATAGCAGACTGGGCCAGTCTTTCTTCTCGTTGTACAAGTATATCAGCTTATCGGATTAGCTGTAGCCCACGGTTCATTTTATTATACTAAATGCAAATATTCGGGTCGGTATTTTGCTCGGAGTTCAACGTATAGGTCTAGTTTCGAAACGTTGATGTTAAACATTATACGCTCAATCACATGAACAGATGATGGTTAGTTAAGTACCCAGTACGTAACGATCAACTATTAACTCGGGTCTCCGTTTGCTCAGTAGTTCCTGGTGAAAATGTGGTAACAGTTAATATAGATAATGATTTGCTCTATCCACTTGTCAACACTAACTTCTTCTCCACGAGGGGTTCTCAGTGCACTGGACGTAGATAGTGAATGTTTGAGACAAACAGAGAACGAAATACAGTGGCTGTGTGTAGGGAGAAAGGTCGTTGATTTACGGAATTACACAAGACAGGATCCGCCTGTTTTAACGAAATATGGCAGACTCCTTCCGTAATATATAATTAACAAAATTTGCGAAGTTTATAAAAATCACCATCATGACGAGCGAGAAAATTAACAAAAATGAATGATTGTCTCGTGTAGCCCGCTCAGATGTGTTAAAGACCGACGATAAATCGGCGTTATGGTTGAAAATTAGTGTACATCTATTTATGCAATTGTTTCCTTCTTCTTGTTTTGTACATATATGAACCTAAAACTGAATGTGCGTAAGGGAGATTCTCATCATATTTTCATCATATTTCTCTTCTTGAATTAGAGATGCACTATATACATAACGCTGAAATAAAGCTTGTGTATGGTACATGTACATTGGTGTTTGTATCACTTGCATCACTTGTGTCAGCAATCAGCAATTGTCGAGGTAAATGTCGTATCATAGTCATTTCCCCTCAGCAATATTTAACATGGTGTTAAATAGCAATTATTTTAACATGACTTTATTTTTGCCGATGTGAGTAACTACGAGCGTTGACGGGCGTCACTGCATTTCGAAGAATCAGTGACAATTCCATGGAATATCTAGAAAATCAGAGCTTTTGAGCTATTTCACCAGGGCGTTGAAGCATTGAGCTTGGTGTTGGCGGTTGTTGCTACAAAATGACACCTCACACGACGCATTCGGACCAAGGATGGTCCATCTCTACACCAAATACCTTCCTTCACTGCCCCAAAATATCCGCTTTCGCTACTACTCGTACTGATGACGTCACAGATGACGTGAACATCCCTCAAATCGGACTCTACATCCCGAGAGCTACAACATGTCACATCCAAAGACGCGATTATGTCGTAAATGTCGTATCATAGTCATTTCCCCTCAGCAATATTTAACATGGTGTTAAATAGCAATTATTTTAACATGACTTTATTTTTGCCGATGTGAGTTTTTGCCGATGTGAGTAACTACGAGCGTTGACGGGCGTCACTGCATTTCGAAGAATCAGTGACAATTCCATGGAATATCTAGAAAATCAGAGCTTCTGAGGTATTTCACCAGGGCGTTGAAGCATTGAGCTTGGTGTTGGCGGGCGTTGCTACAAAATGACACCTCACACGACGCATTCGGACCAAGGATGGTCCATCTCTACACCAAATACCTTCCTTCACTGCCCCAAAATATCCGCTTTCGCTACTACTCGTACTGATGACGTCACAGATGACGTGAACATCCCTCAAATCGGACTCTACATCCCGAGAGCTACAACATGTCACATCCCAAGACGCAATTATGTCGTAAATGTCGTATCATAGTAATTTCCCCTCAGCAATATTTAACATGGTGTTAAATAGCAATTATTTTAACATGACTTTATTTTTGCCGATGTGAGTTTTTGCCGATGTGAGTAACTACGAGCGTTGACGGGCGTCACTGCATTTCGAAGAATCAGTGACAATTCCATGGAATATCTAGAAAATCAGAGCTTCTGAGCTATTTCACCAGGGCGTTGAAGCATTGAGCTTGGTGTTGGCGGGCGTTGCTACAATATGACACTTCACACGACGCATTCGGACCAAGGATGGTCCATCTCTACACCAAATACCATCCTTCACTGCACCAAAATGCCCACTTTCGCTACTACTCGTACTGATGACGTCACCATTGACGCCACAGATGCTGTGGACAGCCCTCAAATCGTTATCTACACCCCGAGAGCTACAAGATGACACCGCGCAGGACGCATTCGGACCAAGGATGGTCCATCTCTACCCCAAATACCTTCCTGTACTGCCCCACAATGACCCCTTTACTTACTACAACCAACTGCGCACGCGCAGATTGACGAGACTTGCACTTAAAAACACGCCATTCTGACTACCCCACACAAGCTTCACTTTGACACCTTCCACGACCCATTCGAACCCCTAGCGGTCCATCTCTACCCCAAACACACCCCACAAAATGCCTGCTTTCTATACTACGGCCAGACTGCGCATGCGCAGAGTATTGAAAACGGAAAACACCCCATTGACTGGATAGGCAGGCCCCGATAAGCTATGACCCCCATGAGATAGAGTCGATAGGAGTATATTCTAGGGTAAAGTCCGTGTTCCGTTTTTATTATATCTGGAGACATTTTACATGAACCCTATAGAGGGCAGCACCATCGATGCCAAAGGGGAATCCCCTTTTTGTTTGCTTATTTTTTGCGGAGCTATACTGGACAATAAACGCTCGACCCTCGGGTCGTGCGGATGCTAGACTCGTCCTAATAACATCGTCCAACACCTATAGATTGTGTTTATTACTATAAGTCTTCCTTCCCATGGTTTCAGGTATTTTTGTCGACCCTCACCGATCCAAGGTCACACCCGATCGAGTCAAGAAGCTCTCTCGTGTTGGAGGTAGTTTTTGGTCTCTTGAGAAACAACGCCCCCTGCCGGAACTCTCCGTCATCTCCCCAAGACTTACCTCCCTGGAAAAGAGGGCTTTAAATCCACTTTCTATACTACTCACGTCTGACGACGACTCGCAATATGTCGTGTCTCCTGGAGCGAACAGCTTCACCAGGCGAGCCAAGCGGTAGGCCCCAACGCCTGGCCGAGATTGTTACCTTTGCAAGTGTTGTGTTAGCGGGCGTCAGCTAATCAACAAGTGTCTGGCTCTTATCATTGCCTATCCATTGTGTACTCCACAAATACAGTATTATAGTGTTTTGTTTGTGTATGACATACGGTATATCTTATGCTATGACAATTTCCTTCAAATTCAATACATTGTACAGATATCTGGTACCGGTAGACGTAGAATATAACTTGTTTGGGAGGCATGAAGCTGAAAATTAGTCAGCAAATAAAGACTTTCTTATTGACAAGCACTTCTTGCATACATTATTATACATTAACCGGCCACGTGCACGTTCCGTTACAAATACCCACCAAATTAGTTACAAAGAAGACAATGAAATTTAAACCCATTTTCCATAGTATTATAAATCAAAATTCTAAATGGAAAATTTAGTGTTTACAGTATTGGAAATATATTAAGTTCAAATGTAATGGCTAAACTGCAGATTTGCATCACATACCTGTGGAATAGTTCAAATTGAACAATTGAATTGCGATGATAACATTGTGCATTTGGATTACTTTAACGTCTAATAATCGTAATTTTGGATCTGATGGTTAAATGCAATTCTTCGCCAGATATCCATCAAATGATAGCAAATAAATCCATCAAAACAAACATTTCATATTTACGTTTACAGTATTGTAAGTGAAACTGTAATGTGTGAAATGATTTCATACGTAGCTACCATTATATCAAATAAAACTGTAATATTCACCATACATTCACCCGTGTATGTGGAAGAGGTAGTATTCCTTTTGAAATGATTTAATATGCACCTAATAGCGTAGCAAATAAAATGGTATTATACCCCATACATTTAAACATCTATGGGGTAGATGTAAATATAAATATTTTTTTTGAAATGATTTAATATGTACCTACCATTATAGCAAATAAAATTGTAATATACACCATTTCTTTGCGCACCTGTGTGATAAATGTAAATATAAGTATTCTTTTTCAAATGATTTCATATATAGCTACCAGTTTAGCAAATACAATGGATTTATACACCAACATTTACACATATAGAGGATAGTTGTAAATATAAACATTTTATTTCCATTGTTTTGAGATATAGATGCCATAGTTCGAAATTTACGGTTAAGTTTCATATTATTTGCCATATATATCACGCAATGGTCAATATAACTGCAACAATTCACATATATTTATTACAGGTTGGAAAGTGGCTAAATATAACTGATAGATTTGCATTCGGGTCACTACAATAGCGAATGTATTCAAATAAATGAGATTTATTTGCAAAACATTATCGTGCGTTGTATATCTATCGTAATTAGGGACTCTCCAAGGTACGACATGCACATTAAATGTATCCAAAGGATACCTTAAATGCATTGTAAATGTATGTGAAATGTATGGGAAACACCAAGATTCGACATAGGCCATGAATCCATGGAACTCTAAAAACATTTACTACACTGGTGAATTTGGGGCTGTCAATCATACAGAATACATGAACAACATTCTTAAATATAACATCAAATATGGGAATCCAATTTTATGAGCCATACCTCTCCGATCACATCGACTTATACATCAAATGAATGCAAATGTTACTTATAATTGCTAGCGTAAAACTTAGTGTTCAAACAATTGGAAATAAAACCATTATATTCACCTTACATGCTGACCGTATATTAAATGTAATTAAAATGACGTTTTTATGTAGTGTTACTAATAATGTGAACCGCTAACATTGAGAAACTCCATTGAGATAACAACGCGGAATATAAATAAAATCCAAACGCTGATATTATCGCAGGACACTGAACAAGCTAATGACCGTCTGGACTTTGAATTACCGAGTTGTGTGCATAATGTCTCGCACTATCAGCGCTACTACCACAACGCCGCTAGCTTGGTAGACCCTCCATGCCCCATATTCCCTAAAACGGAGCTCCTAAAATAACAAACCTTACATTAAATGGAACAATATACATACAATTTCAGTATAATCTGTTGAGAGTATGTGATATTGGATGTTGGTTACTGGGGGGATGCAGATACAAATATCCCCAACTTAACAGGGAGGAGACAGCTCTACCTTAATATATACTGTGAAGAGATCAGGCAGAGAAAAACTTACGTTTCGTCAGCCCTACAGATCGGCAGTCTGAGTGATCGAACGTTATAGATGAGAGAAATCTCGAACTTAATTTATACCGAAAAGAGATCGCGGAGAGAAAAACTGGCCTTTATGCAGTAATGACAGTCCGACAGATCGAAATTGATAGAGGGGAGACAATTGTAATGTATATTGCAAAGGTATGGAGGAGTGAAAACTTACCCCACGACAGTCCGAGCAACCCTACCTTAATTAAAACCGAGAAGATATCGCGGAGAGAAAAAATACCTTTTGACAGTACGACAGGTCAAATTAGATAGAGGGAAGAAAACTCTACTATAATTTATATTGCGAAAGAATCGAGGAGAGAAAACTTACCTCACGAGTCATCAAATTTTATAGAGGGGCGGTAACTCTACCTTAATACCGAGAAGCGATCGCAGAGAGAGAAACTTACCCTTTGACAGTACGACAGATCAAATTTGATAGAGAGGAGAAAAATCTAATGTTTACTGTGAAAGTATGGAGGAGAGAAAACTTAACTCACGACAGTCGGACAGTCTGATTCATCGACCTTTATTGAGGGGAGGAAACTCTACCTTAATTAAGGCCACCCCTCCTCCCCCCCCCCGATGGGGAGGAGGCCTTCTTGGAATGGGTTTAGTATATGGTCCAGTCGTGCTTGTTTTCCAATAATTTCCGAGAGAACGAAGCAGAATTCAGAGTTTAAATCCCTGGATAAGATGTAGAGGAGGTTTTGATCTAGCTTGGGATTGAATTTGGGCTGTATCAGATGAACGGAACGGTGTATTTCAAGCTGAGATTGTTCCTTTAAAATTCTAAACCGGAAGTTTGGAAAGACATTTAACAATAACTGCGCGGAAACGTCTTTGGTCATACTGTAAAATGAGCTCTTGCACAGGCCTGCAACAAGTGACTTGTCCAAACACAATACGAGGCGTCAGCGCCTTGAGTTCCCAAATCAAGGGAGGTAATACGAAGGGCACAACAGTACTTGTGACCGCTGACAAGTTTCATCTGCAGTGAATTGACCCACAACACTGCCACTGTCAGTGTGTCCGACTGCTCTGATCGGCATGTCAGAAAATGAACTGTACCATTAGAAGTTATCAATAAACAAAAATAATACACCAATTTGCTGGATGCTGCACCAAATTAAAGTCCGTAGCGTGTATTTTATTAATTTCGTGCACAAATTATTTTTATTAAGGAGAACAATATATTAACCTGTGCGATTTTTAAAACTTACGTGAATGGCTTGACATTTTGGAAATTTGCCGTCCAGATTGTTTCTTTCCCGATCTCTTCAACTAAGAAATTGTTCAGAATAGTTCAGATCCCTTCGTATATATTCTTGGATACTTCTCTCATAATGTCATCGAATCGATGTCCAAATTTAGTCAACGTATCGCGTAAAATCAGCTATTTTGTACACCTAATTTATTGGATTCTTGTCGCTGAAAAATCAAAAAAATCCATAACTTTAGTCTCGCTTACCACGCATGCGCAGAAATATGTTAATGAGCGTGACACAACTTTAGTCCAATCGGCTGGAAACGATGTTGGTGGGAAACCCCACGTCATTCCCGCCCGAAGGCAGCATTATTACTATTTTTGCCCAATAAAATTACCTCGATTTTGTTACTGCAAGTCGGAAACAAATTTAGCAGGAAGCAAGAGTAGTTCTGATATCAACCAGGCCAACGTGAAGTGAACTCAATATTTCAAGCGATGAAACGAGGTCAGTTTTGATGATATACACTCATTTTTCCGAATTTGTAGGCTTCACACCATCGTGTATTCAAGAAGTAAAGATTAAATTACCTCATTTTTTTTGCAAAACGGTACAAAATTAGGCCAAAGTTGTAAGCTGTTTATCTTCCAACGTGCTACAGAGGACAATCAGAAAGTAGCTGTCTTGCCAGACGCCATATAAAAAATCATAGATGTATCCGATATATTATTTTCCTGAGAAGATAATTATAATTAAATATCTGAGATTAAGATCAGCTACTTTGCTTGTCTTCCAGTCAAGGGCTACCTCACAGGCACTGGTCACTGGCTGTTTCCATGGATGTGAAGAGGTCGAAATGGGTATAGCTCCCATGAAGTTAACATGACCGAATACCGAGAAATCCTCTTAAATATAAAAGTCTGTATTCCCTGTAGCTGAGAATAACTATTTTCCGTCCAGAATATCTACGTTACAGATACTTTTTTTTCATTTTGTGGGGTATAGAAAGTCACATATTCATAAACACGGTCGTTGTCCATTTTTAGCCGCACATATATGTTCAGTTCAAGTTCATCTATTCAATCTAGGTGCCGATCTTAGTTCTTGTTAGTGATGAGTGTTGTCTGGAAGACGTTCTCGGGGCGGCGATGCTTGTCCTATCCATTCCCAATAGCTAGTAATAAATTTATTTGGCAAGGGTGTCTATTATCCAGAAAATACTGAACCGCTTTGTGTTTTCCCCGCATATAGAAATCAAATTATTTATAAAAAAACGAGCATCTGTCCGTCTTTAAACGCGCAAACCTGTGGATCTCCAGCAATTGATAACTGCTCTGTTATTCTTAGTTCTCATTGGCGACTGTTAAATGTATCTGTCAGGGAGGCATTACCTGCGAGTCTGGGGAGTATAGATGCGAACTCAGGCCAAGAGTTAGTGTGATTGCAGCTAGTGCTACATATGTAGCGAAATATGAAGTTAATTGTTCATCACATGTCCCACAGAGTAGTTTCATATAAACTAATATGAAAGTAACTCCGAAAAGTGAAATCAGTGTGATATTCTATATTTCGGTACAGGTTATACCATCGTCAGGAATATACAGGTAGCAGTTGTTCAAGAGTATTATACAGGGTGAATGAAACAGTTAACCTTCCAAGCTGAACGTTTTATATACAACGGATAGTGAGCAGTATTACAAAACAATTAACTTGAACACAATTCTTTACATGATATCACGCTATGGTTGAGATAAGGATTCTATAAACAAATTCTTTTTGAACACAATTAATTCTTTAGATGCCTTCAAACCATGACTGAGGTCAGGACTTTTTTCCTTTATGGCAATAGCTTCCTTGAATAACAACTCACTCCAGTGCCTAGCATAGTCAATTATTCTAGTGCAGGGTAGTAGCATATTTGCAGTTGGTTTAAATTCCTTGTCCGACCTAGTATTACGGTCTGGTAATAACATTGTCATAAATGTGTTGGAAAGCATCACATTTCATAACATCGGAGTGAATTTTACTATTAGGATTAGAATGTTCATTTAATCTGGTCGTTAAACATCTTTCTGCTCAATATAATTTTTTACCACACCCGGGACAGCAAAATGCATATATAATGTAACTTTTAGTCTGTCAGGAATATAATGTTTGTAGGACACAAATGTAGATAACTTGCGTGTATTATATATAACAATAAACCTAGAGGCGCCATTTGATTTCTTGATAGCTCTATCTGTCTGCCAAACAAGAGTAAGCGGAGATATATTTTTGCGATATTTTCGTCAGAGCTGTTTTTGGGTCGTTTTTCGGGGTGGATTTTGATATTTCTGTAACAATTTCTGACATAATTTACTGGAAAAACCATTCCATAACATAAATTGTTCAATTTTGTCAAGTTCTTTAGATAACAAGTTAGCGTTACTGCAAAGTTTGCCTGCTCGATCTATCGAAGTTCTTATCCATGTTACTTTCCTGGACCAAGGTTCGAAACTATTGTAGTGTACATATAACCCAGTATGTGTTGACTTTCGTTATACTGCGGTACCATCATTGACAATTTTCAAATCCAAAAAAAATGAACATTTCTTTTAATAAGGACTTCATGTGTAAACTGCAATTGTTCGCCAAAAGAGGTCTTCCACTGGTCTTCTACATACTTAATGTCGACAGGTTTGATTAACAACAAGGTGTCGTCTACAAATCTCATATATGTTTTAATAATACCAGTTTCTATTAATGGTCTTATCACAATATTTTCGAGTTCTGACATAATTATGTCTGCTAAAACAGTCCCTAGCGGTGATCCCATAATAACGCCATCTATTTGTTGGTACAATCTATTTTCACATGAAAAAGGTATCTTGGTGCAGCAATAGATTATCAGGGGTTTTTTCAAAGTTCGTTTATCCCATTGAGTAGAAATTTCTTGATTTTCGTATACTCGTTAAAGAATAATGTTTCCAGTTCTACTTAATGGCTCACTTGTTAACAGAGACACAACGTCAGAAGAAACAAATTTATATCCATTTATCTGTCCATTCTCTAGCATGGCCTGTATCCTGTCTGCGGCATCAGAAGGGTCTTTCAGTTTGTAGTCATTTTGGTTAAGGGTGTTCAACAGTGTTGCTAGATATTTCCCAACAGAGTAATATGCTAAACCAATGTTGTCCACAACTGGCCTAAACAGGGGCAGGTCTTCAAACTCATTATGTATTTTAGGCAGTCCATTGGCCCTAGCTGCATGTCCGTGCTGTGGTCTATTTCTTTGTGTTCTTCTTTCGTAATTTCACCACGGTTTAACCTCGTGTTGAGGTAACGCTGTAATGTGGCCACTTGTGTCACAAATGGGTCATGTTTTAATTTCCGAAATTTGGTATTGTCACTAAAGATATCAAACATACAATCATAGTAGTCATCTTTTCGAAGCAACACTATCCCATTGCCTTTGTCTGGCTTTACAATACAATATATCTCCTTTAGCTCTCGTAATATTAGAATATGTTCACTGTCAGATTTTAAGCGTTTGTTGTCAATGTCCAGCAGATAACTCATTTATCTTAAAGCATGGTTCATTGTTGTTTCATGTAACCACCAGGCAGTAGATGTTGTGTAGAAAGCTGTTCCCATAGTAATTCCACATATGTTAGAACATCATACTCTCTTGGTGTTGTAGCGAGTCCATATTTCAATCCAAATTGTAATACTTTGATCTGTTCCTTTGTCGATTCATGTCCAGTTAGGTTGGTAATCATTGTGTTCGGATTGGCTGGCGATTCGGTGAGAAGTTTATGTTCTCTCTGGAGGGACAGAATTTTACGTTCATGTCGCTAGATAGCACTAACCATCTTCTTGTTCACCCATTTCTCTGCATGATGTTTGGCAGCTCTAAGTTTCAGCCAAGTTGAAACAATTCTCCAGGGTTTCTTCTAAAGAGCATAATTGTTGTTTGTACTGTCTTAGTTTGTTTTGTCGTTGTTGTATTGCCTCCTTTAGTAGCTTCTTGTAGTATCGATTCCTACAGTGGCGTTCGTTTGCATACAAGTTCTTCCACCTCACAAATTTGGATGTGATGTTGTTGTCTCTACACCTGTTCAAGAAATTTTAGTCAAGTTCTGCCTTCTCCACCCTTGGTACTCTTTTCGATACGCAGTTATGGAATTGTGAAGGCAGGGATCTGTGTCTCGGGGTGTTGCCCAAAATCCAGATGTCCCACAGATTAGTTTCATATAAACTAGAATGAAAGTTACTTCGAAAAGTGAAGTCACTGAGATATTCTATATATTTCGCTACAGATTATACCATCGTCAGGAATATACAGGTAGCAGTTGTTCAAGAGTATATATGCAGGGTGAATTACAACGCATATAAGGGAAGTGGGAAGAGGTGCCGACATACTGACAGAGCCACATGAAACAGTTAACCTTCCAAGCTGAACGTTCTGCATGGATAATGAGCAGTTTTACAAAACAATTAACCTGAACACAATTCTTTGCATGATATCACGCTATGGTTGAGATAAGGATTCTATAAACAAAGACGTTAACTCATTTGAACACAATTAATTCTTTAGATGCCTACAAAACATGATTGTGGTCAGGACTTTTTTCAACTCACTCCAGTGCCTAGCATAGTCAATTTTTCTAGTGCAAGGTAGTAGCATATGTGCAGTCGTTTGAAATTCCCTGCCCGACCTATTATTACGGTCTGGTAATAACATTAAGTCCTCTGCCCCAAATAACATCAAGTGTCCTCTCCCCCAAACCTTTGCAATAAATATTATAAAGTTTTCTCCCCTCGTGGAATAAATTACCCAAAAATATAAAGCAAGCTTCTTGTCTGAAGGACGTAAAACGTTTGATCAGCTCCTGTGATATCTAACTTTTTGACAGACTATGAAACTGATATGTGACGGTTTTACTAAATGGATTATAAGCAATGTATATCATATCTATACGTATCTGTTTATATTTTTGTTATTTGTTTTTTCACATGTATTTTTATGTCGATAATAATAGCGCCTATCGCTCTAATGTTGTCTTTTATCAATATCGACAATAAAGAACTATCTTCCTTATCTATCAAAATCAATCTGTCAGACTGTCGTACTGTTTTTCTCTATGCGATATCTTCACAGTATAAATTTAGGTGGAGTTTCCTCCCTTCTATAAAGTCTGATCACTCCGACTGTCGTGAGGTATGCTTTCTCTCCTCCATACCTTCGCAATATTTATTAGAGTTTTCTCCCCTCTATCAAATTTGATCTGTCGGACTGTCGTACTGTCGAAAGGTAAGCTTTTCGCTCCGCGGTGTCTTCATGGTATAATTTAATGTAGAGTTTTCTCCCCTCTGTAAAGTTCTATCACTCAGACCGTCGCACTGTTGGACTGTAGTGAGCTAAGTTTTCTCTCCTTCATACCTTCACTGTATACATTAAGGTAAAGTTTCCTCCTCTTCTTCTATCTCTCAGCTTGTCGCACTCTCAGACTACCGTGAGGTAAGTTTTCTCTCCTCTATACCTTCGCAATATACATTAGGGTAAAATTTTCTCTTCATGGTATAAAATAAGTTAGTTGCCTCCCCTCTATAAAGTTTGATGATTCGGACTGTCATGAGGTAAGATTTCTCTCATCCACATCTTGGTAATATACGTTAGAGTTGAGTTTTCTCCCCTCTATCAAATTTGATCTATCAGACTGTCGTAGTGTCAAAAGGTAAGATTTTCTCTCTGCGATCTCTTCTCGGTAGTAAGGTAGAGTAGCGATCTCTCCACAGTTTGAATAAAGGTAGAGTTTCCTCCCTTCTATAAATTTCGATCACTCAGACCGCCGGACTGTCGTGATCTAAGTTCTCTCTCCTCATAACTTCGCAATATACATTAGAGTTTTCTCCCTTCTATCAAATTCGATCTGTCGAACTGTCGTACTGTCAAAAGGTAAGTTTTTCTTTCCGCGATCAATTGTTGGTATTAATGTAGTTTCCTCCCCTCTATAAAGTTTGATCACTCAGACTGTCGCACTGTCGTGAAGTAAGTTTCTCTCCTCCATACCTTTGCGATATACATTATAGTAGAGTATTCTCCCCTCTATCAAATTTGATCTGTCGTACTGTCAAAAGGTAAGTTTTTTCTCTCTGTGCCCTCTTCACAGTATATATAAGGGTGGAGCTTCATTAATGCAGAGTTTTCTCCTCTCTATTGAATTTAAGTTTTCTCTCTATCAAATGTGGAATACTGTCAAAAGGTAAGTTTTTCTCTCCCTTATGTAAACATGAATTTAATCCCTTCAAACTATATTCATATAATTGGGAAGGGAAGGTTTACATTTGGGAACTGGGGGCATGGAGGATCAACCGCTAGCTTAACAAAAACGCATTGGTAGTACGTCATACATTATTCAAGCGTGCGAAGAGTCATGCGGCCTAACACAAAACAGTCAATGGCACCGCGGATTGTATCTGTCTTTGACAACCCACACCAATAATGTAATTAATGAAGCCTCATAGTTCGCATCAGATGATAATCCATTTGGTGTGGAGAATGCGCAGGTGCGCGAAGTTCAAGTCACGCGTTAGCCTGCCAAAGGGATAGATAATACAGCAACTGTGGTTGGACATTTTGGAAGGGACGACAATACCCGTCCAGGAGTCCCTAAAGCCATGTTTGTTCCCGTGACTATTTCTAAACAATCGTCGCCATGTTTGATCACGTGAAAAGTTAACTTATTTGTGAAGAATCGACGATCATGTTGGTGAAACGGCTGCTTGTAAAGAATCGTTGACATGTTTAATCACAAGAGTTTAAGTTATAGAGAGAAGGATTCAGTCTTTAGTATAACCATTTCATTCTATACTATGCAACCATGTATCACTTGGACGCCATTACCGGCGGGTCACCGATCAGGCTATTGTCTGTGGGTGCCCTCCAGAGATTCTTTTGTTTGTCTGGGAACAGACAATGGGTTCATTTCGGCCATCAGGAGTCGTGAAATCTTCAACCCAAATCGGTTTTATCTATATATTTCATCAAAGAACATAATTATATCGTTATTAAAAGGCCCAGGGCAGTTACTGTATTAAATATTTCAACCGGAGCATTACCCTTCAAATTTCAACGCTCCTACAGCACAATTATAAATTTGTAAGAGCTATTTTAATGTATTTTCTTCTTCCACCCTTCGGCGTCAACCCACCACAGTTTAAATTTGGTGCCGTAAATGAGCCATGATTTTTATGCTCAAACAACGGGCATTAGGTTAGCTGTAAACAATGTACTACCTAATGATTTTCTGAATTTCGGAAATAATCTCTCTCGTTTCAGGTCACTTCTGACCTCACAGCTATGGTGACAAAATTTGATAGAAATCGGCCAAATCTTTAAAAAGAGGCCGCGTAGCTTTGACCTTTGAACCTCAATTTTGGTACGCGATCCATTGTTCCCTCTAATACATCCACTCACATTTCTTTTGTGATTGTCAATGCTTCCTGGTTTTGGAACAAGAGTGACTTGGATCTATTGACCTCAATACGGTCTCATTTCACTCTTTCTGATCTTCTAGCAAAACTTGAGAGAAATCCATCAAACCGGTAAAAAATGGTCACATTGACTTTGAACTTTGACTTCATGACCTCAATTTAGGTACGCGCCACATTGTCTGTCTCTAATGAAAATTGTGATTTTGAAGGATTTTCTATTTGGGGGCAACAATGGATTTGACCCGTTGTTCGTAATTCGGTTCTTGGCCCAATAACTATTGTGATATAATTTAATAGAAATCCGCCAAACCTGTAGTGAACGTCGGGAGAAGGAGGAGTAGGTGCACTCCCAGCCATTCGCATGGTATCGCCCAATTGCAATAATAGGACTACACATAAAAGTAAAACAGTTCGCAACCAGACTGATGTGTCGGTTTAGAGTATTGTTTAACCTGGCTTAATTTAGGTGACTACTAAACCAGGTCAAGGTTTCAATTCGCTATACAGTTCGGATTCGCCACTGGCGGACAGGTGAGCGGTTTCGACCGATTATTGACTCACGGTGTAACTCGTGCATACCGGTGTCTATAAAATACAATACAAACTACAGTTGGAATGTCATGATAACGATACAGCAATATACTACAATTGACAGCTGCATACAATGCCCACACGTGTTTTCTGTCTCACATTGCCTCAATTTAAGGTTAATGTCGCAACGTCAGTTTCAAAATATACTATTTATTCCGAGGACCAGAGTTATGTTATGATTAACAGTGTATTCATGGAAATAGTTATCGTTTTTCGTCGAATATATATTCGTCAAAAACAAAAACACATTGGGTACTGGAATTCCCCAGGGGAATTTGGATACTCACTGTTCATGCTGAATAGCAGTGAAACTAAAACCCAAACTTCTCACTGTGGTCACAAATACATCCGGTTGCGCCTGTGTATCAGCCCAGTGTGTAGGGTGACTAAGACCTTTTTGAATACTTCCAACAAACTTTTCATTCACAAAGCTTCCATGAATATTTCTAGCTATATCAGGTCTATTCTAAGCTGCGAAAACAGTAACGAAGCTATGATTTGCTGAACAGAAGCGAAGTTACCATTTTACTGTATTTGACATTTCGATTATTTTACGTTTTGTTTTCTAAATTCCAGGTCAACACAGCTGCGAAGTTTTGAAAGAATGGTTAATAATAACTATCTGAGCACTTGAGAGAGAGAGAGAATTAAGGTTTAACGTCGCGTTCAGCAATATATCAGCTATTTAGCGACAATCAAAAGTATCCCAACAAAAACAAGTCAACGACCCAGCAATCCAGAAGTAATCAACACAACATACCAAAAGACATGCACATACATTAAAGCTTATATAAGAAACCGATTTATTTCAAATAACCTAAAATACAGTCTTCTTTTACCCGACTAAAATGATCATTTAAAGTAGCTGCTTGATAAAAAAAATCTCTTAAAATCTATACAGTCGATCCGAATATGTTTCACTGTGAAATGTTCGTGGCATGGAATACACCTTGTGGCTGATTCCTTTTTAGTAAATGTCCGTGAGTTAATCGAGTATGGCCGATTCTACATCGCCTAATCATGGCTTGAGCAAAACGTTTCTGGTTACTCAGATGAATATATCCTACAGTTTCTTGAAACTCATGGGCATCTTCGAGAGTAAAGACCTCGATTGAATACGTCTCTCTGGAATTACATCGATAAAACATCTGGAATTTGGGTTAAAGATGTTTGGAGGATCATAACCTTTAGATATATTCGAGACAATGTTTGATTAAGTTTCGGAGTGAAATTTCGACATTGACCGTTATTTACTGATGTTGATATAACTAGCGCGATGGCTATTTGCCCAATATATCATCTGTAAAGTTTGGAGTGAATTGACTTAACGGTTTCTAAGAATTTGTCACACACACACAGGAGCAGCTATTCCATATCCCCTGAACAGATCCAGGTGTGTGGAAACAGTAGAACTCTTGGTAATTATATCAGCAACAAATTTCTGGAATTTGCGAAGTTCGCTGAATAATACCTCAAGACAGACATGCTATTTTCGGGGTGGGAGGTGGGGGGGGGGGTCAAAGAAAGTCAGGTTCTGGTCGTTTCAGTGAAATATCTTGTGATCATTAAGTCGAAAATGTTGTAATTAATCGCGTCTCGTTTATTATTTTCGGAATAATTTCCTCAGGGATTATGATCGGAAAATCATGTCCTGGCGGCATCTACAAATTTGGCCACTAGCTATAGGTTTATTAGGAGTTTGGGTAGGTAACATTGCTTTGCTCACATCTATGGGACAGGTAGTTGATTCTGAATATTACGAAATGAAATTGCTAAGCAGTTGAAAATATTGATAAAGTGGGGAAATCCCCCTCGTATATTTCCTAGCCTGGCATCCTAGAGCAGATAATTCTCTCTGCGTATTTTGTTTTGTTTGGGGGTTAAAGTGACATCTCCATATAGGTGATAAAAGAACTGAGTCATATGTCCTATATTTTGAGTTATCATTGTTATACGAAACTAGCATAAATCAGGTGTCCATTTAATGTCCTGGCATACCAACACGAGTCCATAGAGAATGTAAAAACAGGGAAGTCGGAATTCCCCAGATCGATGGCAGTGGCGGCCATCCAGAAACCATGGAAAATGAAACAAGAAAACTTTTCTGAGAAATATATTCAAGTAATATTACCTATCCATTTAGACGCCGTGCAACCGAGCACAAGAGAGACGATTAATTCGCCGACGAGAGCTAGTGACATATAAGGTATGCAGTTTTCTTTATTCTCAACGATCTTAAATCATCACACTAGAATAGGAAACTTCATTTAAGGGTTCTGTCATGGGCTCATTAAATTATCGAGGAAACGGATATTTGAGCGGAAATAGGCGAAACAATCCGTAGGAGTGACATTATAACGCCTTGTGTTTTATCCGTTCGGGTAGATAAATACGAACTGCATAATATGCTGCTTAACTTAATTCAGTAATGAGTCAGATAAACGCTTATAGGTGTTCTGAGGTTTGTCACGACTAATATAAACGGGCGTATGGCAAGTGGTTTTACATTTATTCAATATTTGCTGATATCCGCAAAAAAATGATGATATCTTCAAATGGGTTAAAACATTTGCTGATATCAAATCATTTTCTGATATCAACAAATACGTCGATTTTCTGATATCAGCAAAATGATTTACTGATATCATCAAATCATTTGAAGGATATCACCAAATCATCCGATAATATCAACAAATGTTTATTTGCCGATATCAGTAAATCATTTGATGATATCATGAAATATGGCGGATGTTCGCAGATCTGGATTTTAATCCAAAAGACACGTTACATATGTACTGGAACGTAGATATATAGCTTCCACATAAACGCCAAGACGGGCTGTGGTGATTGACCTATTTTTAGTTTAGGCTGTTGGTTAACCCTTTGTGTATTAGAACACTGATAATGTCGAGATGTTATGGTTTTTCAAACAAACAACTGCTTTACTGAGGGTATACTATCACAGGAAAAGAGTCCAAATGTTACCATACTTTAATACCCTATTTAATTTGGTATTAAACTAAATGTACCATAACAGAGAGCCTATTCTTCCTATACCGGACGGGTTAAAACAGCTGGATCACATTAGCACTGTACGGTTGTTGTATATTAATATTGACCATTGACACAGATTTAGTAAGCTCAAGATGCCTCCTATTGAGCAATTTTCAAATAATAGCAGGATATGAACATTGTCTATTATTCATATTTTAAATTATACTGCGATTATGTTATGTGGTTCCAAATCAGGAAATGGACCACTGTTTCCTGTTTCCTGTTTAGGAAACATATGGATGGATCGATTAATAGGTGTATGCACTACATCACACCGTGAAGAATATACAGTGATATACTGTTAAAGACTCATACGCGAGACCTTCAATAATGCAACAAACATTGAACTATTCAACATAAACGCCATTTGATGCATCATAAACTTTTGACCCCCTTTGCCAAAGCTTTCGGCCTCGGTATCGCGGTTATGTGGAGAAGCTCAGAGTTTGTAGTATTAACATGTATAGTGTTTCCTATTCAGGACACATTTCATGCTTGTTTGTTCAGAAAAATTTATGTAGTGTTTCCCGATCTGGAACAAATTGCCATAACAGGCGATATGTTACTCGTGTTAGGGAGTTGAATTGACCGGATTGAATAAAACGTTATAGTCCCAGCAGACAAAAATAGTACATAAAGAGTAAATTTTGAGGTCCCTTCGGTCCGATAACTCGGTTTGAACAATTCCTGGTTATCTCCCCTGATTCGCATAACGTCACTATGACGTCGCATCCGGTCACGTGACATCCGGGTCACTTCCGGTCACGTGACATTCCAGCAAGAGTGATCTGCCCCTACATAAGAACCCAGTGACTTCCAATGGTAATCTCCCGGAATACCCGTCATCAAACATGGTCCCCGACAATATCGCCAGCACTATGCCCAGCATAAATGGCAAGTGGGGAACCCTCAGTTTCTCCACAGAGCCATACAGCGAGAGAAGGAGAAATTCCCCTGGTCCTAGCTTGAGTCGAACCCGTACTGCGCGCTCCAAAAGCGGACACGTTACCCACTGCACCACGAGTCAGCCCATACTAGGCAAGTTTGAAAATACCCTAATTTACCTACCACAGGGCAGATATATATACTGCTATGGTGTAGGCCCATTCCGGCGCAGTGGACAATGTCTAACCTAATTGGAAACCCACAAATGAACATTTGCGGTATGGGGTGTGGCCCCTTTTTTCTTTATCTCGAGCTGTAGAACACGATAAGAGGGGTCTCGAGGCCATGCGAAAAGTTACTGTGCGCATGCGCACTGGGCAGGCAGATCGGGGTGGACGTTTTGGGATCTAGGTGAACCCATAGTGGTCCGATTGGGTCGTGTGAGGTGTCAGTGTGAAGCTCTCGTGGGGGAGCGTCTAACATGATGGGCGTGGGGTGGAACTGACGTCATTCTGCGCATATGCCGTAGAAAACGGGCATTGGAATGAACGTTTTGGGGTCGCGGTGGACCATCCGTGGTCCGATTGGGCCGTATGCGGTGTCATCGTGAAACATTCGTGGAGACCATCCGACTGGACTAGTGGGTCGTCTGTTTTCCATTCTGCGCACGCCCAGGCAGGCAATTCTGGGAAAAGGGCATTGGAAGGGACGTTTTGAGGTCGAGATGGGCCCATAGTGGTCCGATTGGCCCGTTTGAGGCCTTATTTTGAAGATCTCTAGGGGTAGCCTCGGATTGGACTGTTGTCTAGTCCGGTTTCATCATTCTACTCATGCGCAGTCTGGCCGTATTATAGAAAGTAGGCATTTTAGTGGTTCGTTGGGTTCTGTTGAGTGACTGAGGGACCGTTCTTGGTCCTAATAGGCCGTGTAGGGTGTTAAATTGAAGCCCTCGGTGTGTCGACCACGATTTGAGGGATGTCCATGTCATCTGTGGCGTTAATAGTAGTAGTAGTAGCGAAAGCGGGCGTTTTGGGGCGTTAAGGAAGGTGTTTGGGGTAGAGATGGACCATGCTTGGTCCAAATGGACCGTGTGGGGTGTCATCCTGTAGCCCTCTGCATGTAGACGACGAATGGTATGGTTTTTGTTGGAAGTCGCATTGTGCTACTCATGCGCAGTTGGGCGGTAGTAGCGAAAGATGTCATTTTGGGCGTGGGCAATGACATGTTTGGACAATCAAGGGACCCATCTTTGGTCCAAGTGGACCGGTTCGGGTATCCTAGTGAAGATTTCGTGGGGTCAGACTGGCGTGTTTTTTTATTGGAAGTCGCGCCAATCTGCGCATGGATGTTCGTGTCGAGTGAGTGAGTGAGTGAGGCGTACCGAACGCCCGTCTAGTGAGTGAGTGAGTGAGTGAGGCGTGCCCAACGCCCGTCTTAACGCATTGACGCACTAACGATGGTGAGTGAGTGAGCGAGTGCATTAGCGAGAGTGAGTGAAAGTGAGTGAGTGGTCATATAAGATCGTTTGTACACCATTAGCCTCAGTCGTTGTCCATCACTTGCGTCTTAACGCCGTGATGTAGACAGATGAGAGAAGAACAACAACAATAGCAAGGATGGCAGGTCAATCATTTTATTATCCCCTCCAGTACATCATACCCACGCTGGGGGAGCCGCGTTGGGTATATTTACAATTCAAGTATGCCCCTGTCCAATCAGAATCCGTCGATTAAGAAAGTTCAATCTTCGGCCAGGGTCACTTTCGGCCTAAGCGGCGTCGGGCACTCCGGGATACCGTTGAGGCAGCATGTCCTGAAATAATAAAGACAATATCACATTCTGCACATGTATGCGTGGGTACTTCATGGCGTCCACGTGTGTGAAGACGTAAACTGTCCAGGCGATGAAAGGGTTCCGAACAAGTCGTACACGTGAACATCGTGGTAGAGTGTCTACTGAATGGAACGTCAACTGTGCTCGTCTTTAGAATACGCTTGCTTTTAAGGACAGTAAAACCCGCCAACGCCTAGCTCTTATGCGCGCGATGACGTCACTTCCGGCGATGTCCAATGATGACGTCACTGTCATCAATGGTCAGGGTCAAAATGTGCGTGTGTGTGGTTGGATGATTGACAATGCGTAAAGGCGTTCGATAGGGCGTTAAGGCGTTAATATAAGGCGTTAAGGCGTTGAGATAGGGCGTTAAGGCGTTGAGATGGGCGTTAAGGCGTAACGACGGGCGATGACGGGGGCGTCACTGCATTTCGATGAATTAGTGGCAATTCCATGGAATATCTAGGAAATCACCGCTTCTAAGCGACTTCAACAGGGCGTTGAAGCTTTAAGCTAGGCGTTGGCGGGCATAACTGTCCTAAAAAGCAAGCGTATCCTAAAGACGAGCACAGTTGACGTTCCATTCAGCAGACACTCTACCACGATGTCCTTCATCTCCTGGACAGCTTACGTCGTCACACACGTGCACGCCATGAAGTACCCACGCATACATGTGCAGAGTGTGATATTGTCTTTAATGTTTCAGGACATGCTGCCTCAACGGTATCCTAAACTGCCCGACGACGCTTAGGCCAAAAGCGACCCTGGCCGAAGATTGAACTTTATGAATCGACGGATTCTCATTGGACAAGGGCATACTTGAATTGTAAAAATACCCAACGCGGTTCCCCCAGTGTGGGTATGATGTACTGGAGGGGATAATAAAATGATTGACCCGTCATCCTGGTTGTTGTTGTTCTCCTCTCATTTGTCTACATCATGGCGTTAAGACGCAAGATGTGGACACCGACTGATGCTAATGGTGTACAAACGACCATATATGATCACACACTCACTCACTTTCACTCACTCACACTAACCCAGTCGCTCACTCACTCACCCACCATCGTTAGTGCGTCAATGCGTTAAGACAGGCGTTCAGCACGCCTCAGGGGCGTTGGGCACGCCTCACTCACTCACTGACTCAATCAATAGACGGGCGTTGGGCACGCCTCACTCACACACTCATTCACTCACTGACTGACTCACACTCACTTGACGTGATCATCCCTCAAATCGTGGTCTTCACACCGAGGGCTTCAATTTGACACCCAACACGGCCTAGTAAGACCAAGAATTGTCCCTTAATCGCTCAAACACCCCCCACCCCACGCACCTCAAGAATGACCACTTTACTTACTACACCCCAATTGTCCATGCGCAGATTGGCATGACTTCCAATAAAAAAAACACGCCAGTCTGACTCTATCCCACGAAAGCTTCACTAGGATACACCAACCGGTCAATTGGGGTCAAAGATGGGTCCCTTGAATGCCCAATCATTATTACAAGCGTCAGATCCGTCATTCATAATTCAGCCGTCGTCCATTAGAGAATATCCGCGTCCATAATCCAAAGACCTATTCCATATTCCATATAACAGTATTAGCACCAAATTCAAAAAGACAATCATAGTATACATAAACATAGGCTTGTTTCCTGCAAGAGAGAAGCGGTCAACAGTTTTCAATGATGCCGGCAAGACATCATGATGTTCCAAAAATATCAAATCCGTATCGCTGATCAGTATTCTAAATCCATAATATTCGTTGCAAAGTCGTCATCCAAAGAATGATGTATCTCAGTCACGCTTTGATTGTGACTGTTCATATGAGTACCATGGGGATCTTGAAGTACATGGGTTCATACGGCCCCTAGTCCCGGGTTAAGCGGAATTAGACACAAGTTACGAAACGTAACGCCATAGATCTTGCACGCTACGCTCGTATTTTGCTATCAGCATGCGATATGTATCGCCAAATTTGAGAAACTTTGAGTGGAGGCGCTTGGTGGAGGCGCTTGCCCACGCCCAAAATGACATCTTTCGTGACTACTGCCCAACTGCGCATGAGTAGCACGATGCGACTTCTAACGAAAACCATACCATTCTTCGTCTACATGCAGAGAGCTACAAGATGATACACCACACGGTCCATCTCTACCCCAAACATCTTGCTTCACAACCCACTTTGGTTACTACTCGTACTGCACCAATGACGTCACAGATGACGTGGACATCCCTCAAGTCGTGATCTACACACCGAGGGCTTCACTTTGATACCCTACACGGCCTATTAGGACCAAGAATGGTCCCTCAATCACTCAACGAAACCCCACGAAGGCCTAAAATGCCTACTTTCTATACTACCGCCAGCCTGCGCATGCGCAAAATGATGAAACCGGACTAGACACCAGTCCAATCCGACGCTACCGCAAGAGATCTTCAAAATAAGGCCACATACGAGCAAATCGGACCACTATGGGTTCAACTCGACGTCCATTCCAGTGCCCTTTTTCTATTGCGCATGTGCAGATATACGATATTCCCACCTCATACCCATCCAGTCGGACGCTCCTCCACGAGAGCTTCACACTGATACCTCCCACGACTCATTCGGACCGGGTATGGTCCACCTCGACCCCAAAAGGTCCCTTCCAATGCCCTTTCCCCACAATTCCCTGTCTGCGCATGCGCAGAATGTTGGAGACGAACGACAAACGGATGGTCCCCCACGAATGCTTCACGATGACACCTCATACGGTCCAATCGGACAACGGATGATCCGACGCGAACCCAAAACGTCCATTCCAGAGCCCTTTTTCTACTGCGCATGTGCAGAATTACGTCAGTTCCAACCCACATCCATTCAGTTGGATGCTTCCCTGCGAGCGCTTCACACTGACACCTAGACCTAGACCCCAAAACGTCCACCCGGATCTGCCTGCCCAGTGCGCATGCGCACAGTAACTTTAAAACAAATCAACGCATGGTCTTCAGACGCCTCCCATCGTGTTCTACAGCTCGAGATGAAGAAAACAAGGGGCCACACTCCATACCGCGAATGTCGATGAGTGGGTTTCCCATTAGGTTAGACATTGTTCACTGCGCCGAAATGGGCCTACACCATATAGCACATTGCGTTTACTTCGCCATCCATAAGATGGCTTGCGAATCGTTTGTCTCCATTACGGCGGAGCGATATCCGGCACTTTACCGGATTCTGTTCGGCCTTCATCCGGCGGAGGACAGACTCGAGAAATCTGATAAATTACAGGTGTCCTTACCAGTTCGGAAACAGATATTGCCTGGGCTTACAAAATATATAGGTATGAATAACTTTCGCATCATCCAAGAGGTGTGGTAGGTCTGTGATTTTGAACAAGTAGGACATCAGATGACTCGAAAATGGCGGGTTACGTTGGGGTTACGTCGGTAGGGTTTAGCTGATTGGCTGACGAAGTCACGTAGTATTGATTTCTGGAAATTCCCTCTTGCAGTTTCCGAAAGTAAGGATATGGATATACACAATCCCAGAGTCAGTCTTACCGCGTATAGATGACCCAGATGGTTACAGGTTGCACCATAGCCGTATATAGATCTGCCCTCTGGTAGGTATATTAGGGTATTTTCAACCTTGCCTAGTATGGGCTGACTCGTGGTGCAGTGGATAACGTGCTCGCTTCTGGAGCGCGCAGTACGGGTTCGACTCCAGCTAGGATCCGTCGGATTTCTCATTCTCTCGCTGTATGGCTATTTGGAGAAACTGAGGGTTCCCCACTTGCCATTTATGCTGGGTATAGTGCTGGCGATATTGTCGGGGACCATGTTTGATGACGTGCATTCCTTGAAGTCATTGGGGTCTTATGAGTACACTCCAGGGATTCTTCTATTCGACAAGGAATTAAACTATTAGTTTAAGACATAGCACTGCTATGTTATCGAAAAATGAATCTCGAACATTCCCCTCCAAGCTTGCTTCATTTTTCGTAGAAAACCCCTTAAAACGTCCAAAAATGGTCAAATTCGGCTCAATTTCCAGAAAAATCCGTAAGATTTCTTTCTCACGTTCCCTGGTCCGGTCTCAACTAAAAAAGGCAAAAAAAAGTGGGGGTCAAGCTGCCCGTTTTTTGTCAGATTTTCTTCCCGTAAATGAGTCCTGATTTTTAGGCACACCCAAGGGACATGTCTGAGACAGGACAAAATTTATTCCATGATCGCGATCACCGTGTAGTCGAAGCCAGCCATCGATCTTTGCAGCGTTGATAATGCGGAATAGTATGGTATTATAGATATAAGCTATTAAGAAGTCAAGAAGAATTATGATGTAGCAGAACACGGGCAGTCTATCGTATTAGGAAATCAAACCGGGGCCATTGCTACGAAACTGTGGAGTGCCACCTATGTAGGAGCAGATTACTCTTGCTGGGCCGCCACGTGACCGGAAGTGACTTTTGACCCGGATGTGACCTGTGACCCGGATGTCACATGACCGGATGTGACGTCATATGCGAATCAGGGGAGATATCCAGGAATTGTTCAAATAGTTATCGGACCTGAAGGGACGTCAATTTACGCTTCATATACTACTGATAACGCTTCAAATAATATAATATTCATATGTAAATATTACTATTGTCAGGTGCTATTGAGTATCAATTATCTCTCTTAATTAGTCATGCATTCAAACGTTTAAGGGGCAAATGTGGTGCATTTAAAGTCGAGTGTTCGAAGGAGGTAATTCGAAGACAAATTGTGGAAATACTAAAGGTGGATATTCCCACCTCATCTCTTGCTCGGATTGAAATCAGTGAAATGTTCACCTATGGTGGAAAGTCTCACCCGTATTCCACCCTTTTCCACAACAGTGTAACCAGGTTCTTAAACCATAATATCGGGAAGACGTGAGAGCCAGGCAAGTGGTGCAAATCATAGACCTTAAATGCTTGGGAACAAGACGCATGGCTTGAGACAACAGGTCAGGACAGCGTTGTCCGTTTACCATTCCCCTCAGGCTGAGACACTGGCATTAGTAGAGCCCAAAACAGCAAAGGTTTTCCACACATTAAAACAGTATTTCTCGTACACGGGACCTCTGTCATTTAGGCTGTAAGTATCAATTCTCCGTTTCAGTTAATCAGACCGCAGATTGTAGTATACACAGCCAGAAAAAATGGTGATACTTACCACCCTAAAATGGTGATGACAGCATCATCCAAAAAAGGTGATGAGTTAGAGCCATCACCCTTTTCAATCATCACCTTAAAAGGGCGATGGCTATCACCCTAAAAGGGTGGTCAGCAATGTGTGCAAATTTTTAGGCTGTTCAAATCTCTTTTCGTCCGCGGTCCGTCGTCCGTCCGTAAACAATTCTTGTTATCGCGATTTCTCAGGAACTACTGCATGGATCTTTCTCAAATTTGGTACACAGGTTCCCCTTGGGGTCTAGTTGCACAGGATACCTTTTTTGGTCCGATTCGAAATTCCAATATGGCCACCGGGCAGCCATCTTGGATTTCCCCATGAAATATTGTTATCACGATTTCTCAGGAACTACTGCATGGATCTTTCTCAAATTTGGTACACAGGTTCCCCTTGGGGTCTAGTTGTGCAAGATACCTTTTCTGGTCCGATTCGAAAATCCAATATGGCCACCAGGCAGCCATCTTGGATTTCCCCATGAAACCTTATCGCGATTTCTCAGGAACTACCGCATGGATCTTTCTCAAATTTGTTACGCAGGTTCCCCTTGGGGTCTAGTTGTGCAAGAAACCTTTTTTGGTCCGATTCGAAAATCCAATATGGCCACCAGGCAGCCATCTTGGATTTCCCCATGAAAGCTTGTTATCGCGATTTCTCAGGAACTACTGCATGTATCTTTCTCAAATTTGGTAGACAGGTTCACCTTGGGGTGTAGTTGTGCAAGATACCTTTTCTGGTCCGATTCGAAAATCCAATATGGCCACCAGGCAGCCATCTTGGATTTCCCATGAAACCTTGTTATCGCGATTTCTCAGGAACTACTGCATGGATCTTTCTCAAATTTGGTACACAGGTTCCCCTTGGGGTCTAGTTGTGCAAGATATCTTTTCTGGCCCGATTCGAAAATCCAATATGGCCACAAGGCGGCCATCTTGGATTTCCCCATGAAACCTTGTTATCGCGATTTCTCAGGAACTACTGCATGGATCTTTCTCAAATTTAGTACACAGGTTCCCCTTGGGGTCTAGTTGTGCAAGATACTTTTTCTGGTCCGATTCGAAAATCCAATATGCCACCAGGCAGCCATCTTGGATTTCCCTATGAAACCTTGTCATTGCAATTTCTCAGGAACTACTGCATGGATCTTCTCAAATTTGGTACACAGGTTCCCCTTGGGGCCTAGTTGTGC
>JAVTVY010001752.1:0-33622 GCA_036873755.1 Hanleya hanleyi | reverse complement strand
TGGTACCGCCATCATGTTGGATCATCATATACTGGTCAACTATGGTACCGTCATCATGCCTGATCAGCATATACTGGTCAACTATGGTACCGTCATCATGTCTGATCATCATATACTGGTCAACTATGGTACCGCCATCATGTTGGATCATCATATACTGGTCAACTATGGTACCGCCATCATGTTGGATCATCATATACTGGTCAACTATGGTACCGTCATCATGCCTGATCAGCATATACTGGTCAACTATGGTACCGTCATCATGTTTGATCATCATATACTGGTCAACTATGGTACCACCATCATGTCTGATCATCATATACTGGTCAACTATGGTACCGTCATCATGTTTGATCATCATATACTGGTCAACTATGGTACCGCCATCATGTTTGATCATCATATACTGGTCAACTATGGTACCGCCATCATGTTGGATCATCATATACTGGTCAACTATGGTACCGTCATCATGTTTGATCATCATATACTGGTCAACTATGGTACCGCCATCATGTCTGATCATCATATACTGGTCAACTATGGTACCGCCATCATCTTGGATCATATACTGGTCAACTATGGTACCGTCATCATGTTGGATCATCATATACTGGTCAACTATGGTACCGCCATCATGCCTGATCAGCATATACTGGACTACTATGATACCGCCATCATGTTGGATCATCATATACTGGTCAACTATGGTACTGTCATCATGCCTGATCAGCATATACTGGACTACTATGGTACCGCCATCATGTTGGATCATCATATACACTCTTAAAACACAAGTGTTGTAATGGTAACATTTTCTAAGTGTTATACTCAATACAACACTTTAAAATGTTGAATACTAGTGTTATAACATTTAAAGTGTCATAATCTTAAAGACTCTTCGGATTTTAACAACATCTAAACAATGTTGTGTATTTTCGCGCCATGCACGGTGGCGCGCGGAGACAGTGAGTAATTTGATTGGCTCTTGCTTCACGTGATACTTCTGCCATTGCTGGAAAGCATGAGCCTGCCTGTGTGTGGGAAAAGTCAACGTGCCGTTTCGGTAAGTTTGGTTGTTGTTATTTCTTTGTAACTGATTGAATACATTATTAACTTGTTGTTATTGTTGATCTTGATGCTCTTCTCCTTTCCGGCACTCTGATTCGGGTGTTGGCAATCCTTGTTCGCACCATCATCGAGCGAGTCACCGAGTGCAACTGAACCGAGAAAGCTGAAATGTGAATATTTAGGCCTTTCGGATTATCCTCAGTTCCGATCTGTGATTACCTAGTAAATTATGATTAAACGGAGATCTGGAAAATCCCCATACTATTATGTTTAAATTGTCATGGGTGGTAACATAACACATCCGATGTAATTGAATGAACAAATATGTGTTGGTGCCTGGGGGGGGGGGGGGGGGGCGTGACAAAGAACCTCTCATTTTTTTTTCAGTTTGCCAAGGAGTGAAGTATGAGTGTGTTGACCCTGCAGTAAGAGCCCGGGAAAAATGAGAAATTACAGGCGTCATTTTTACACAATTTTCGTGAATAATTACGGGTTCTGGATCGGTTCTCGTACAGATCAAATCTCGTGCGCCTCTCACGTACGCGCGTTCAGAGCATGTGGTGACTTTCTATGTGGATTGCTTATGTGTGGGGAAGTTTAATTTGTCTGTCAAAATTTCTACTTCTTGGTGTAGTTGGAAGTATTTTTTTTAATTGCTTTCCGGGGTATATACTTCTAGTTTTCATCACACGGTAAGTCCATTTTATCGCCGACCAATATAGGTAGCATGATTGATGACTATCATGTTCATTCCACGCAAGTCAGACGACAATCCCATTTCGACAGATGTGTTTATGTCATGTGACACGGGGCGCAGTCATTGGTTTCCTTCGACCGCCCCTCCCTATCTGCGAACTAATGTTCACAGTGAAATGGCAGCAAACTCGCGTCATTTCCAGTAAATCAGTGTCATCTTCTACATTTGACAGGAACTGTATAGGAAGATATATTCCTTTGTCATTTAGAAAGTGATCATATAACATTATTTTCGTTAGTTCTGGGATTACACTGTCTTAGTCTAGCACAGATTCTAGTGCTGAAAATTGGTCGACTCAAAAAAATACTGTTTTACGATCACTTTTTAAGCCACAGAAAATAAAGCTTCGTATGTATTCAGCTATATGGAAGCTATGTCATTACGATCATCGGAGGGGTAATCTGTGTTCGCTTTCAATACTGCCGGTCTGCTACCTTCTAATTTGTGGGAAGCTCGATGGCTGAGTGGTTTAGATCGCCGACATATAGTGCTAGCTGTTAGGTGCATTACTCTGTGGGTCGCTGGTTCGAATCCCGCTCGGGACTCGACCAATTCTACCATTTTTTTAATACTAAGATTCACGGGAATTCAAATACATGTAGATTCTCGCAACGCAGCTCTATGGGAATCCACGAGAATCCAATGCTATCATTTCTATGCAGATTGCTATTATTTTATGGGAATCTGTTTGATTCCTGTAAATTATTTTGCGGGAGTGCTGACGGGAATCGGATTTCCATGAAAAAACAAGCAGGGCATGAATTTACCATAAAACTTTGCTAGACCATCGGGCTGGTATATTTCATTACACTGAGCTGAAATTCTTGAATTACAGAGTGGCTGGTTAGCTAGCTTCAGAACTAAATTCAACCAGACAAGTTCTAAATTCACCAGCCACGGGCTGCCAGGCTTGTGGGTATTTCGAGCCCTGACTGCCCTACCACTGAACATATGTCTTTCCCTGACATTTAAAGGTTGGGGAAAACACCTTGACATGCTTGAGGCCAATACCTCGTTGGGGTCTAGGGCTATGTCAACTTCAGTTTTTATATATTTATCAAAAAGGGACATCCACACGTACCCCAGAGTGCATGGATCTTTCAATAGCATCTATGGCTTCTTTGTTCCATGATTTTCACAGCAACTTATTGCTTCGTTTTATGCGACGTACTAATCATTCAAATTAGCCACTTCAAAATTTCAAAAATGAAACCTAGCTTCAAATGACATCTTCGGTGAAATATATTTTCTAAATGAAAATGGCATGTGGTGGCATATTTCCATGTAAAGGTCATACACAAATTGCAGGATTTGAGAGGCTAGGCCTAGTTTATAAATCAAAGCAAACTGACTGACACATAATCTAAACTGCTAGCAAGACACATAATCTAAACTGCTAGCATGTGCACATAAAAACAGACCTCTGCTCTGGGCATTATGACCCTGCCATGTGTGTGCATGCTAGGAGATTGTGCATTGCATCAGACAATTTAATCTAATGTATTCATCAGTCAATGCATCTACATTCATGCAACTTGGATATGACTTTGAGATCGAAGTATGCAATCCCATGCTATTTTCATTTACAGAATGAATTTCACCGAATATGTCATTTGAAGCCATGTTTCATTTTGTAAATATTAGACTTAGAGTGGCTAATTTGAATGGTTACATAGTCACATAAAACGAAGCAATAAGTTGATGGAAATCATGGAACATTCCAACAATGAAGCCATAGATGCTGTTGAAAGATCCATGCAGTCCGGGGTATGTGGGGATGTTTGCATTTTCCATAAATATATAAAAACTGAAGCTGACATAGCCCTATACCCATCGAGGTATATGCCTATAACTTGATCGAGGTGTTATACCCCTATCAAGGTATAATACCTCGATCAAGGTATTTTCCCCAACCTGTTTGATTCGGCATGCAGGTCTGTGGGAGGATCGCATTCTTGTTCTTCTTGTGACTTCTTCTGTTGAAATACGCACGCAGGACAACCCTGCCTTCAGGCAATTGGAATTTTTTTTATATACTCGGTCACAGTGGAATCAAGTATTGCTTCGTTGATTTCCATCAGACAGTCCTATCCAGTCAATTGTCAATTAATATTTATGTAAATACATATTCATTTTCAGATTGATCAAGAATTTGCGATGCTATATTCAGAGGACACGGGATCGAAACTTCTAACAAAGCCGATATGTACCAAACATATTGAAGATCGCAAAGATGTCACAAGAGTGAAGAGAGCGGTGGGCTCTGTGAGGAACTGCAGACTTGCAATGAACTATCAGAAGGTAATATTTGCAAATCCAGATAATAATCCCTCAAGTAAATGGCTCCAGACTTCTGCGAGTAACACTAACAGTTCGATTGGAATAACAATTTTTAGCCTGGTGCTTTTCATAGCAATGTATATTGTAATTTCCAGGTTATCCTAACATGCAAACTGTCCAGTTATCAGAAAGCTTTACCATCCATGATAATCCAATAACCTATTCATGGGGGGGGGGGCTCAGTGGCTGATTGGTGATCGCTAGCCCTACACTGCTGAGACGGCCTGTGTTCGAGCCCCGCTGGTGCATGTGTGAAAGTCTGCCTGTTACTCGCCGACGGCTGATGGTTCACTCCGGATACTCCGGCTTCCGAGTTCAAACTGGTTGTAACTATATTGGTGAAATAACTTTGAGTGTTACATTAAACCACATCCCCCCAGGGCCCCCACTTATTCATAAAGATTACTGCAGCATTCCATATCAGGGGTCGAAATTTACACCGGTTTACCTGTCTCTGACAGGTATTTTTTGAAAGAGACAGGTAGAGAAACAAAGTACCTGTCTCTATTGACAGGTAGCCAATAATTTTGTTTTGGTGTTCAAAATATATCTTCAACAAAATTCATTCAAAACACCTAATAAGTGCAAGTAAACAAGGTGTCATTAATTTATTAGTCTTGCAACATCTAACTTTGTCATTAATCTCGAGTTACATGTTCATGTTACGATTGCATGTTCAGGTAATTCTTAAAGATGACAGGTAAACATTTTGGCCACCTGTCTTGAGTGACAGGTAAATTATTTTGAATATTTTGACCCCTGCATATGTCCAGCCTTAATATCCCTTTCACCGCAACTTCGAGTAAAGAAACAAAGTAAAGAAAAGATAGTTTGTGTCCATGCATTAACACTTTGAATATCATCAAATGTTAATATGATGGGCAGTCTTGAGAAAACCATGAAATAGTTGAGGACAGTTTATGGCTCATGGTCAAAGTCCAGTTGTCTCAAACACCTGGCAACAGAAAGCCTCTTAGTTTTTGGGCTTGTCTTTTCACATACATCTGTTTATTGCTTGTTTGATATTGTATCCTCAATTACAGAGTATGGATTTCATTCCAAAATTTAGTAATACAATGCACCAAGAATAACACTTCAATTCGTGCAGAACGAATTCCAAAGGAGACTAACATGAACATTCAGTTTTTGGACGGATTGCGAAGCACTAGCCGTCCTATGGCTTGATGTCTGGCTGGCTGGTTGTTCGTCATCAACATTTCAGGATACAAGTTTTGTGTTCAAGATTTTGTAAAAGTTTGAGCTCTACCATGTATCATGTGTACTAAGCTTCGCCCGACCCCATATACTGATATTCTCAGATGCCATACCAGATGCTGCATGGGCTCCACCCATTCACTGCACCCTGGGGGTATCTCCCCTCTTCCCCACATTCGGAACATAGCCTAATTCCCTCTATTTCCGAAACTAAGTCTCTCCCGACTCCATATATGCTGATATTTTCAGATAGCATGATATCGGATACTGTCTTGACTACACTAGTCCACTATGACTGTCACCATATGAGTGAAACAAACTTGAGTGTGACATTAAGCCAAATCCCCCCCCCCCCCCCCCCACTCGTCCACTCGTCCACTACACCCTGGGGTATATCCCCGCCCCTGGAACTGAGCTTCACCCTGGCTGTATCTCCAAACCTAAGTTTCACCCGACCCCATATGCTGATATTTTCAGATAGCATATCTGATACTGCATTGATTGCACTCATCCACTACACCCTGGGGGTATATCCACCTGGCCCGCCACCCCCGGAACAGAGCTCCAACCTGTATCTCGAAACTGAGCCTCGCCCGACCCCATATGCTGATATTTTCAGATAGCATAGGCCGCTGATAATTAATGTTCCGTTTCCCGTAACCAGCCCTCATCTATATTTTGAGGGCAGATAATTAAAATCCATGAGGGATTTACATTTTCATGAGTAAAACTTGCTCAGTTTCTTCATACATGTATTTATACACAAATGGTTTGCAAGTTAATAATTAATAATTATCGCGCTCAGCATGTATATTTTTACCAGCAAGGTTACGAGAAACAAACAATTAATTAACAGTGGTCATATGATATCTGATGCTGCATTGATTTCTCTTATCCACTACACCCTGACTGGGTCCAAAAATTCGTAGACTGGGAACTTTTTCTGCTGATTCTCAGACAGGTCATCATTTTATTTTGGAATGTCAGAGTTGTCTCCCCTGTCTCCACTCTTAGGTGAACAAACGTAAACTGCCCTCCAAGCAAGTATTTGGCATCAGATCACAATTAATCACTTCCGGGTCAGTGCCCACGACCTACATTGTTTAGAAATTTGAGAGCAGATCTTTATGGATTTTATGAGCTGCGATTTTTCAGCATTTCTGATACATCTGATATTTCAACTTGCAGATGAGTCTTCAAACTGTACTTCCTGGTGTTCATTTGGGCCACTTTGGAAAAAGCATGGTGGATGAAGACATGATCAGTGAAGGGTGAGAAGGCTCCCTGTTTACAAATTGAATGACATTCTGCAGCACCAATCAGCTGTCAGTGGCGGTAATTTGAAATTTCCATGGTCAACATCTGTCAAGACTTCCACTGGTAATGTCCCACAAGGTAAATATTGACATGCCAGGTGGAGTTATGCATTGTGAATTTTCTGGATTTTTGCCGATTTTTAACGCTAATACATAACAAGTAACGGAATTAATAGTAGGCTGATGCCATTTTGCTCTCCGGCAGTTGGCGATGTGAACATGTATCACAGGAGCCGCGAAGCACATTTGAAAGTGTAGGGGCTGAACTCTATACCGGCCTTGTTAAATGTTGGACTGGTCTATCTAAGATAGGACTTATAACATTGATCTATAACAAGTGGGTGGGTGGGGGGGGGGGCTCCGCGGTGGGTGGGGGAGGGGGGCTCCGCGGCCCCTGTATCACACATTGTGAAGGCAAATATTCCATGCCCCAATCCATAGAGGAATGCAGTTTTCGTCTGTATTTTAGGATTGACCGGAGTATATGGTGGGGGTTTCCCTTGTTCAAGGATGTCGATGTCGAGGATTAGTTATCTTCTCAGAAATCATTTTGACAATCGATGCAGACAGTAGTTTTCTCATGGCATTTTCTTAAGAACTTGGTATCTGGACCAAATCACCTTAACTCTTCCATCCACCGCGAAAGGAAAACCTGACCTTCGAATAAATATATGTATTTACCTACCTAACTTGCTGGGGTAGGGTTGTGCGACTAAGATTCTAGATTCTTTAGAAATTTGTTACACACTGTCATCACCATGTGAAGATGCTTAAGTGCATATATCTTGAGTTAGATTGAACTTCAGTTACTATTAGACTGGTTGATTGCAAATTTTGAAATAGAATCATCTTACACTCTTTTTCAGGTTGGAACCAGTTCAGTTCTCTACCTAGAGGCAGGAGGTCACAGCCATATATCCTTTGCCTGGGAACGAGTAATGCAGTATCCTAATATTTCATCATCGTCGACAGCGTTGCGATACCTTGCAGGAACGACATAACTTTTGCAGTTGATAGGCTTTTCGAGCTGCATAATAAATTCAATCTGGAATAACCTCATTCTTTTTACTCCTCGAGACTATGACTCTGAGACTCTGAGAGACTGCCAATCAGATTTAGAGAGTTGATCACCAAAATCTGCGTTGTCTCATGTCAAAGCTCTTGTGTTCGTTGAATTCTGATTGTGTCAGGTTTTGTCTGGATCACCATCAGTCTGTGACTCATTTGGACTGAAAATATTCCACTCATACATTCACTTCGTAGCAGTTTTTACCAACATATTTCAAGAATGAGAAGGTTTTGGCTTTCTTGGGGTGTTGTCCTCATATCAACAGGGATACGTTGGTCTGATTTCGCAATACCACCATATCTCAAGAATGATTATGCCTAGTTCACACATGCATGTGATCGAATGAAAGAAATCTTATCAGATCGACCGATTCAAGAAGTCTAAAATCAGTGACATTGACATTTAACCCATTCTGGATCAGAAGTGGCCCATTTGTCACCCATTATTGTTTTACCACCATATCACAGGAATAATAAGCAATGATGAAATGCATTCTGGTCATGGGTTACATTAAATGTTTGTTTGTTTCTCATGACCTTGCTTGTAAAAAGAGACGTACTGAGTGCGACAATTATTAATTATGGATCCTCCAAACCAAATGCTTGTAAATATGAAGAAAAGGAGATCTTTTGAAAATTTTAAGTCTCATATGAACTCTAATCATTTGCCCTTACATATAGATGTGGGAGGGTCATGAAAAACTAAGTAACAGTGAACTTTATGAATTTTATTGTGAAAATATATTCATGAACACTTCCCATATTGTTGCATTAAAAAAGCAGTAAAGCATACCCTTGCATTATTTTTTATTCTTGTTTGTCATACAAATGGAGGGATGCTTATTTTAAAATGTAACTTTGGTACTTCTGCAAGTTTGTCATATCTAACTTAAAACTTTATAAAATTTATACCCTGCTTCTTGCTTAACAGGTCTTAACGATACATTGTCAGAAATCTGTTTAGTTCCTTGCATTACTACAATTATGTCCTGCAGATGGCAAGGGGTCAGACTTCAATCTCGCTCCTGTTTTTATTCGTCTGTGACTGAATGCAAGTGAACTTTATTTTGGTATGTTCTTTAAATCATTATCTTGAATATGACCTACACTTACACAAGTACCACAGTTACATTTCCACAGCAATTCATCTCTGGGGGAGTTGAAAACCAATCATAGAAGGATTACTGTGTTGCTGTTGCAAATTTTAACAGGCAATTTTTGTGAAATGTCTTAAAAGTAGATGGTACGATAAGGCGGCATAAGTATACATGGTGCAGTTGAAATCAAGAAATTAAAATGTCCTAAAAATGATTGTTTTAATCTAATGACGAGAAAATATATGCATACAATATTATGTGAAAGTTCTAGCTTGATTGTATAAGATTATCACATGAAAGTTCAACTGCACCATGTAAATAGGCTAAAATGCCACCTTATCATATGCCATCTCCTTTTTGAATACCAACGCTTACAAAGTGTTGAATCCCAACACTTGCAAAGTGCTGAAAGTCAACATTTACCAAATGTTAAATATGGACACAAATCCAACACTTACAAGTGTTAGAATTCAACATTTATAAAGGTTAGAAACGAGATCATAACACTTTTAAAATGTTGAAATCCAACACTTTACAAAGTGTTGAAACCAGCAACACTTTCGAAAGTGTTAAATTAACATTTACAAATGTTTTCCCTCCTCCACACTTATCAAAGTGTTGTATACAACATTATAAATGTTGTATACAACACTTTAGTTTTAAGAGTGTACTGGTCAACTATGGTACCGCCATCATGTTGGATCATCATATACTGGTCAACTATGGTACCGCCATCATGTTGGATCATCACATACTGGTCAACTATGGTACCGTCATCATGTCTGATCAACATATACTGGACAACTATGGTACCGCCATCATGTCCGATCATCATATACTGATCGACTATGGTACCGTCATCATGTTCAATCATCATATACTGGTCAACTATGGTACCGTCATCATGTCCGATCATCATATACTGGTCAACTATGGTACCGCCATCATGTCTGATTGCTTTCATCAACAGGGAAGAAAAATGAAGACTATTGTCTCTGTGACGGATGACAAACTCGAGTGATACACGTGTATTGTGCTGTATTTGCTGTGCGTTCAGATAACATCGTGAATGTTTTCTCCTATCATTGTCTAATATATATTTATGATTACATACTCACGTCACGTGTCTGTGTTTTTATATCGTGATAAATCTTTTGGATGGATGGATGTATATTCATGAATCTTTAACATGATTTTAAATTATTGATAATCCCAGATCAAGAAAACATAATGTTATGAGAATGAATGAGCTGTAGCTGTTGTCATTGTAATAGTTGACCTTTTCAATGCAACTGAGCCCTTTCTTTAATACAGTCTTTCCAGTATACTTTAAAAACGCTTTTTATTAAGCTACACCTGTAAATGTAAATGATTTTATTTTCTCCTAACAAAAGGAGCATATCGCATGTTAAATTTCGAAAGAGTCAACTTTCGATACTGGCATGTGGTTATTTTGTGTTCGTGATTTTTATTTTTTATTTATTTTTTTTTATTTTATTGTTTTGAGAAAAAAGTACATAATATGATCCAACACAACATATTTTACACACTACAAAAAAAAATCGTTAGCACTTTGCTATATTTGCTGTTCTCAGTGTGAAACATTGAAAATAACTGTTCAATTATTAATACATTACTACATGTGCAAATGTATGTTAGCTATTATCAGGACCCATAGTTTTTATGACTGTATTCTGTCTCCTGTTCCAAAGTTGCACTTCTTGTGAGAGGCGCTGGAAATGTGTTTATTATAGATATATTGCAAATTGGCACGACGAAATTGCTTCGTGTAAATTTTAACAGGCAACAAAACACCAACAATTTTTTTCGTCATTTCCCCATCGACCGCTTCACTCAATTTCGACGATAAGATCGAAACGACTTTAGAACGTGATTTATGTAACAAAGTTCGTATCAAAATAAAGCCCCCCCCCCACCTATAATTGAATAATTTATCCACAGAATGTATACTTTTCGTATTTTATTAGGCCTAAATATATCGCAGAGGAACCGGACTGACTGACTGGCCTGTCCCAGTATGATAAAGCTGATTTACACACGAGGGATATTTGGAACTAATGATATGATATTTAATATATATATTAATGGTATAATAATCTCTAATCCATCTAGCGATTATTTGCTCAAACGACCAGTGAACATTTCAAGCTGCACAACTGACTTAATTACCGGCGCTTATAATAACCGGGCCATTATTGCGCGGCAATCGTTCTCCACCGCACGACGGGGAAAAAACGAACAGCACTAAACACAAAGGAAAACAATGATGTTCGTCTCGTTGCGAATGAACGAGATCGTCTCATGGCGAACGAATGTTTTTTTACTTCGTTCGTTTTTCCTTCGTTTTACACGATAAAGAAAACGGAAGGTGTAGAATCGTTTCGTATTTTTACTCCGTTTTGAACGAATGAAACAAAAACGATAATTGGATACGTTCCCTAACGAAACTTATTTTTCCCTGACAGTGAAATGGCTAAAGGGTACTGTGGATTTGTCCAACAGTCTTCACATGTCCAAAACACCGTCAGTCGACTTCAATTTATCACCGCTATGAACAGCCATTATAGATATACCATATGTGTGACGGTGAAGTTGATTCAAACAATACAGAGGAAATTACGGAAATGATGAATAAATACTTTACTTCAGTGTTTAGTAAAGACAGTGTGACTGATTTTCCTGACTTGGATTGCGATTCTTTTGACACACTGAATAACATTGAACTAACATACGACGAAGTCCATAAGTGCCTACTGAACATGAAACCGTTCAAATCGTGCGGTTATGATAATATAACTGGCACAGTTCTACAAAAGTGTGCTGATGAACTGTGTGTTCCCTTTTGTCGGTTATTTAATATGTCACTGAGAAGTGAGGTTTTCCCAAATGTCTTAAAATATGCAAATGTTATACCGATATTCAAATCTGGGGACAAGCATCAAGTGAAAAACTATAGACCTGTGTCTTTGCTTCCTCTAATAGGCAAACTATCTGAGACCGCTTTTAATGATCACTTCAGGGCATTTTTTTACCCAATCATTTGCGAGGAACAGCATGGCTTTAGATCAAAGCGGTCAACAGTAACAAATCGTGTGTGTTTCACAGATAGAGTTACAACGGAAATGAACAATAATTCGCAATTACATACGATATACACAGATTTCTCCAAGGCCTTCGACAGTGTCCGTCATGAGCTACTTATTCATAAACTGAAAGCATATGGAGTATGTGGGAACATGTTAAATTGGTTTCGATCCTATCTGACTGACAGGAGTCAACGAGTCGTCATACAGGGCAAGGCCTCATGTTGGAGTGATGTGTCCTCTGGTGCACCACAGGGGTCCATTGTGGACCCGGCTTCATTTCTCTTATATGTGAATGATATTCCATCAGTTTTATCACATTCAAACTGTTTAATTTTTGCTGATGATATCAAGATATTCAAATCTGTAAAATCAGCTAATTACTACAAGCTGACCTTAACCGTTTGTCCGAATGGTGTAGAATGTGGAAACTCAATCTGAATGTTTCAACATGTCTTTTCATAAATTTTAGCCTGAAAAAGATCCTGACCGACTTTACGTACTACATTGGTTCTGAACAGCTCAAATCTGTATGCGAGATTTAAGATCTAGCTGTGACTTTAACAAACAAACTGAACTATACAAACCATGTTGAAACTGTTGTCAAGAAATGTTTTCAATTGCTTGGATTTTTAAAATGTAATTGCCGATCTTTTACCAACATAAATGCCATAAAGTCTTTGTACATATCTTTAATTAGGAGTAAACTAGAATATGCTTGTAAAGTTTGGAATCCACACCAACAAACATTATGTAATAGACTGGCAGCCGTACAGAGACGATCTTTCTAATTTCTTTGTTTTAAGTCATCTGTACCTTATACTGCTAATGATTACTTCACCCTGTGTCAGCGTTTTAATCTTCCGTCACTTATGAATCGTCGTAAATATTTTGATCTTGTTTTAATACATCGGTGTGTCATGAAAATCTTAATTGTATTTATCTTTGGCAAGTCAAAGGATTTCTTTTACCCTGAGGCCTGTCGAATTTTAATGAAGAAAAATCAGGTTTTAATTCGTACTCAGTCACTTTTTAACACATTATCTATTTCTTCCAACCTTGACATTTTTATCGATATTACGACTTTTAAATCAGAATGCAGGTCCTTATTGTATTGAGTTTAAGCATAATTGATAGTTTAAGCACATTCAGTTTGTGCAATTCTTAGATTTGCGTATACACATTATGTATCTTAACTGTTTACCTAATGTATATCATGTCAATTTAATATCTATTTAGTATTTTGTTATCATATCAATTCATATAATTTATCAACGCATTTCGGTCATTTCTGTAAGTATTTTACTGTCTGTATTATGTTTTATTATTGTTGTATCATGTTATCATCTCTGTTATTGGGTCCTTTTGGGCTTGTATGAGAATGATTAAATAAACTAAACCAAACTAAACTAACCATACCAAGCAGCAAGACAAGATCGTGGCGGTCTCAACCAGAATTCCTGTTGAACTCGTCACCCCGTTGCTTCGATAACACAGACCGGCAGCATGCGTTTCCATACAGACTTGTCCAACGAAATCCACCGATATTGGTGCAACATATGATATCAATACAACCGTAGTTAATGATATTATCAGCCAATACCTAGTTCTGTATTGTCTGTCGATATCCAATTGATGAAAATATGTCATCGAAACCCGACATTCCCGTGGTTAAAAAGGCAAGCGTGGGACTATCGATCTGTGACCAAATTCCCAGAAAAGCTCGTGAAACGACGTGCGTCAAGCGACAACGGGGACGACCCCGCAATATCGGTTCAGAATGTCCGTATCCTGAGTTTTGCGTGACACATGACAAAAAAGGAAGACAGGTTAATCCTATCTGGCATGGAGGTATATGGCCCCGGGACCCAGTAAGATGACGTCGCTGTGACGTCATCCTTGCGGTCATCTTGAATGATTTTTACATTTTCTTGTAGAGCTTGATCGAAACATATAATATAGAATGTTTCAGAGCTCTTCCACAAGGAGTAACGAAAATAATCAGGGTTGACCAAATAATCCCCATCCAAGGCTGGGACGCATCCCAAATCGCCGAGTCCTGGTCATGCTGGTGGGGAGGAAATCAAAAATACGTAAAAGAAGAGTAGAATTCCTTTTAATATACACACTCTCAAAACTACTGCATGCAGTGAAAATTATTTGTGTTTACCGTGATGGGTACATTTCATACACGCCTTCGTGTACTTCACAAAATGGATAATGTAACCCTTGATCTGTACAAGGCAGTTCTGTTCTTTGATAATTAGTATTATTATTGTTATGAACATTCAATGCAGTCGAAACACACATGCGCGCTACAATACAAAACAGACTGGCACGATATGATACCATACATACAATATGCATTCTATATGCACGCTTCACCCAAAACAATACGCATAAGATACAATTTCACAAGTGGTGGCTCGCACGAAAATACAGTACATAAAGACTACAAAACGAAATATAGAGAGACATCTATTCACAACCCAATACAAAACAACGTAATTTCTGAAACAATTTCGTTCTACGTACATTTGGACCGATATATCCATTTTTACCACCAGTTGAAATAGTTTACATAGGGAAAATTTTAGCAATCGTTCAACATGTTAATGCCACTACAAGTACACGACGATATAATATGTATGTATATATACTTAGTATCTGGGTAAAACCACAATATTACATTGAAAAGCAAGTTGTCTCCATTCCAAAAATAGTTCTACTTCTCAGATCAACACTTGACAACTCCGATGAGATACGTCAATCGGATACAATACACCAGAATAATATACAGAAATAATACTACTGCCTTACTTAATATGATACACATATAATATTACAATTTTCACATTCCAACGTACACATAGGAAATATATACATGAGGCAAAAAGCGCACTTTCGTCTAAGAAATAACTAGACTTTATAACATGTGAATGCAATTTACTGCCTAGAAGAAACTGGGGTTGCACACTTTGGTGAATTGGGTTGAAAGATGATGAAACAAATCAAGATTATATCGGCAGGTCACTTTGTTTTTAAGCTGTGCTAATCTATTATCTCTCGAGCAAAATAATGTTTTATGTTTATTTTGGAAGAGCGCAATCCTTCTGAGTTGATTGCTTTCAGTGGGCAATCGCCAGCAACATTATTTTTCATGCACGAGATTCCATTGATTCGGAGCTGCTTCACTACTATCGTGTATATCTCGCAATGCACGTATAGTTTGTTCGATGCCGCTTGTTAGTTACTCCAATAATGTGCTTGGGTACGATTTTACTTACAATTAGATGGGGGGAGATAATTTATTTCCGCTGTGTTCTCCAGCTGAAATCAACTCGACGAACTGCTCCGTGATCGGCTACCGTTTGCAGCGCGACCTAGAGAACGGGGCGACCTCTGTTGTAATTATCTCCCTTTGGTGTATATTTCATGGAGGGGTGGAATATGCAGTTTTATTGACCGGGGAATATGCAGTTTTATCTCATTACAATTTATATAGGGAGACACTCTAATAAATATAATAATGGCATTTATTGTATATATCGTTCTGCTACCAACAAGGAAGTATTTGGGAATATCTGCTGTCTACCTCGTCTCAATGTTATATTAATTTCTGTAACATTGTAGCGACTTTTTATCATTCGATTCAGCAATATCGGCAGATCGAATCACACAATTTGTATAATTTGAGCAAATAAAACAAGCGTTCAATTGATTCTTTTTCTGATGTATAGTAAGAACAATTGTTGTCATCACTTCTCCCAATGATGTGTAAGAAGCTGTTTGTTCACAATGTCCTATGTAGTATTCTGCATGTTAGTTTTGGTACTCCTGGAGGGAAATCCTTTGAGCAACGGCTGCATTCACAACCGAAAATTACCGACTGAGAGAAATCCCAGTTCGACTCATGTCCTACTAAAATAAAGTCAGGTCAACATCAGTTTCTCGAAAAAGAGTGTACCAGAGTGCCGAATATTGCATGCTCGTATTTTTAAGTTCATTGCGAAGTTACTGTCTGTATCGTGTGTCTCGGGACGAATGTTTTATGCGGTTCGTATATAGACATGGGCATCGCAAACCTGTTCATTCTGATTATGTCAAGAACCGCAACAAATGTGTACACAATACCGTAGCGACGTCAGTATGTTGTTCGACTAGGAATTAGAGAAGTAATCATCAACATGCCATTTACCGGGCTTACCGCTTATTGTATACAAATTCTTTCTTTGCTGATATTGTGTCTTTCTATGATATTCAAACACGAAGACATGTTCATGTTACTAAAAGGGGTAATATTATATGGGTATCTTACATACTCAAAAATTGGTCGCCCAGCATTGGGACGCGCCCTTATAAAAAATTTATTTTTTCGTGGACAGTTATTGCAAGGTTAAAGATATTTTCTTTAATACCTAGTGTCTTGGATGAACAAGGTCCCCTTTACAGTGGTAGCTTTTAGAATTATTAATCTGTACGGACCTGATAGCTGATACAGATATATGGTTATAGAGATTATGATTATGCAATATATAGAGATTATTGTATACCCATTTCCATATCGGCTCTGGTATCAGCCCGAGACCCTCATATCAGCCAGAGGGCCGAAGGCTCGAGGGCTGATATGGGGGTCGAGGGCTGATGCCAGGGACGATATGGAAATGGGTATATCATAATGGTAGCATTGTAATTGACAAAACAAGTAGACATAGGTTTTAGTTTTACATGAAACTGTTTCATCGAAAATTGGACCCTCGGTAAAATGCAGTCAATGTTGCGAAAATTTCTTCGTCCCATTTTGGTGATATACCAGAGCGAAAAGGTTCAAACTCAAGATCGATTATCGAATGATTATGCATACTTCAAAACATTTAATACGTAGTAAGATCCAGGTGAAAAGCACAAAAGTGCGCTCGGTCAGACTGCGGAGAGAATGCGACGAGCTTCTCGAGGGGAAACCACTCCTGTGCGCGATATCAGCCCATGGGCCGATAACCGATATCAGGCCCGCGCGTGAGGGCAGAAATCTATATCATGATATCGAACGGTGTCATTCCACAGTATCAACGGGGCTAAATGTCCAATATCACAGGCAAATATGTGATAAACCGTATTATTACCAGTTACCAGGACGTTCTCTGTAGGATATCCCTAATTTCGGCGTGTCATAAAACCTCATATCAGACCGATAAAACAACATCGGCGGGCGGCGGGCCGATAATGAGCTGCAGCCGAATATCGGCCCGCTACCTGACCTTTGACACAGTGACGTAAGATCGGTGCCTCGCGCTTACCATGGTGATGTAATGCTTTAGCAGACGACAACAAGAAGAGATCACTCTCTGATCTGTACGCGCGGAGTGAGAATGGACGAGCTCTCGCATTCTGGTTGAATTAAATGTTTATTCATCATACAGGATGATATCCACGTTGTTGTTTTTATTGAAGCTTGTTTTGAAACTGATAATAATAGTAATAACATGATTTTTTTCGGGACATTATACTTTTTTATTGGCCCTCCATCAGTAATTAGCAGCCCGCCATAGTCATTAGCGGCCCTCGGGTCCTTCGGGCCCTTGGGCCGCTAATGACTATGTTGGGCTGCTAATTACTGATGTCGGGCCAATAAAAAAGTATAACGCCCTCAAAAATCATGTTATTGTTATATTATTTGTAGTAGATTAGAAGACAAACGCTTTATTGATTAATTGCAAACAAAGGTACGTTAATGAATTGAAATTCCATGTTTGTCTACACACGCCCTTTAAAGTGTTTTCAATTTACCGAGATTCGATATTCCCACAGCAACAAGCAGGAATATCGAAAGGCAAATTCTGTCGGATTGATCGTATTCTATATAACAGGTTCAACGGATCGATAATACAGTTACAGTTATAAAAGGTGTCAAGGCATTTGAAGATCATCTCTGAAATTACATATCCATCAGCGCTAAGATTTGACCAGTCAACGGACCAATAAAAGGCAGGCGCCGGTATGCACAGACATAGTGTGCTTGTATTGATAAGAAAGAACGAAACGACCATAGAGAGACTTTCGCTTTTCAGCTTGGAGTCAGACGATCCCAGAATACCAGCTCGTCGATATTTTAACCATATAAATATACCAATGTACATGAGAAAGGACAACCCATTGATCGCTAGCAGATATAGATTCACGAATGGAGATGTCCACGTCATGTAGGTGGCATTATATAACAACTGACATACCTCACACTCAGATGCAGCTGGCGAGGAGGCAATACTGAGAAAGCAAAATATCAACAAAATTCCTAAAGAGACAGCCCAAGGGGCCACTACAATCACGATTTTAACACCAGGCTCATAACCAACCCTGTAGTATAACATCGGCGCAGCTATGGCATATATCCGATCACAAGTTAGGCAAATTGTACAACCTACATGCCCATAGACACTAAAAAGAGTAAGAGTAAGTATTCGAATCAGCAATTCTCAGGACCGACAGCCAGAAAGGGATGTCAGCAGCCGCACAAATGGGCATCATCATATTCGCCACAGCAATATTTTGAATGAAGTATTTAGCCCTTAAAGTCGAAAACTGGACTCGTACGAGCGTGGTTAATACAAAATAATTGAGTAATACCGAGGCACAGGCAACAGCTATAGCAATTCCTTGAATTATGAATCTTGGCAGTGTCACCATGGTTACTGGTACACGGGTTTACACACGATGTCGTCAATATCTTCTTGAACAGCCCCTGTCAAGTTGAAGTCGAAGGAGTTGTTGTCCATTTTCATCTTGTAAAGAAGCCAATCTCAGATAGGGTACGTTTGGCTGTTGAAGAAGAAAGAAAAAAAGAGTCAAGAATTACATCGTAAATCTTGTCAGGGAGGCCTGTTCATATATCACGTATTTGTTTAAACAAATTCTACTACCGTATTAATCATAGCGTAACACAAATTTCGTTTCAGATTGGTCCAAATCTCGCGCCCACAAACTGTGTCATAATAAAGGCAAGCGCCTCTCCTCCGAACGGTACAATACTAAACGACGAATGACGACTAATTAAAATAGGCAATGTATATTCCGGACTACATTTGCTTGATTACGCCAAAGTAGGCCATATTTACCTGTTGCGTATTAGTCAGTATGTACAAGTCAACAATCGAACGCGTAGCCGTTGAAGTCGAAGGGACGTCCTGGTGTCTTTTTGTCCTACTAGAATATTTGCTCAACAATTAAAGAGACTATTGATGTTTCCTTTCTCGATGCAGACTGGTCATCAACCTTTACCCAGCAAACACTCGTCGGTGTTACAAACCGACTTTCAAATATATCCAATATAACCCAGCTATTTAACCTCACCAACAGAGACATCGCAGCCAAGGCAAGAGAAAGTTTAATAGTGCGATGATTAACGATCATATCACTTCAAATTTCTTAGCGGGTTTAACTCACACACTCCATAGTATGCATAGTTTACGTACAGTGCTGTATGCGTTACCCCTGCGAGCTTTAAATGGGATACCCACATACATACAACGACCGGTGCTTTCAGTTAATATAATTCCACCCACGATCGCTAAAGCTGGTCAAGATATAGCCTATGATCGATTGTATCGCTCAGTGAACAGGATCGAAACATCCGAAGTACCGGCTTTTCTTGAAACTCAAGTACTAGGATAAAGAACTGGGCATAATTAATTTACACGAATTACAAGCGTCTGGTACGTCATTCATAATTCAGCCGTCGTCCATTAAAGAATATCCGCGTCCATAATCCATATCCCATATAACTGTATTAGCAGCAAATAAAAAAAGACAATCATAGTATACATAAACATAGGCTAGTTTTCTGCAAGAGAGAAGCGGTCAACAGTTTTCAACGATGCCAGCAAGACACCATGATGTTCCAAAAATATCAAATCCGTATCGCTGATCAGTATTCTTAATCCGTAATAATCGTTGTAAAGTCGTTATTTAGAGAATGATGTATCTCAGTCACGCTTTGATTTTACTGTTCATATGAGCACCATGAGGATCTTGAAGTACATGGGTCCATACGACCCCTAGCCCCAGGTTAAGCGGAAGTAGACACAAGTTACGAAACGTAACGGCATGGATCTTACACGCTAGGCTCGTATTTTGCAATCAGCATGCGATATGTATCGCCAAATTTTAGAAACTTTGAGTGGAGGCGCTTGGCGGTATAGTTTCTGCAACTATGTTTTGTGACGTTGATTAAAATCGTCACATATAACACAGAACCTAGCAAACGCTACTAGGCGAGACATGTATACGCCATATAGAGGTCCCATATAGAGGTCTCACTGAAATATTACTATCCAGAAACGGATAGTTTACGATGTCGAAATTGCAATAATCTATTTTGTCATAAAGTCGGCGCTTCATTTTTATAGAGATATAGATTCAAATATGATGTGCCTATAGGGCTATCTGTAGTTTCCTTCAAATCCAGTGAAGGTGGGTATATATCCGTCACTGTGTCATTTATATAGCGGTTATCCACTGCGACAAGATCGTCTATATAGCTTTTGGTGAATGAGAAGGAACGAGCTTTGAATGGATCGGTTTTTGAAAGCGCCTACATGTAGTCATATTCGTAAGAGACTCGAATGTTCCAGATGTACGCAACGCCGTACCAAACTATTTTAAGAACCCTTTGCTTTTGCCCTATACACTAAATATATAGCCACCAAAATATCGAATTAGTCCAATGCTGTCAAGGAGTTTTAATGGAATTTATGCACGTCGTGAGGCTATTGTTGCGGTTGTGAATCATCGAACTCCATACACCATGCATACATACTGTGACTGGAAACCTTGATGTAGTCCCGATGAATGGCCCTAAATATAGAGAGCTGATTAAATCTGAAGACAAAATCTGAAGATAGCCCTGACTGCACTGGAACAGTACGTTATTGATTGGTCTAAGCGACAAAAAGTTGAAACTACAGTACTCGCTGATTGGCTGGAACTCACCAAGAGTACGGCCGTTACAAAAATCCGCTATATTGACAGAAGTACCCTTCCGCAAGCAAAACAGCAACTGAGAAATCTCAATTTGCAAGAAGTTTTGGCAAATCTCAAGAGTAAATTCGTCACAGTCCCAGCAGGCAAAACTCCAAATAATATAATATGCATATGTAAATATTACCATTACCAGGTGCCGGTTAACGAATTAAGTGTAAACAGACCATCATCAAACAGGTCTGCTTAATCCCAAACTGCATTTGTTCTTTAAAATTTATTTAACAATCACAAAACTGTTCTCAAGTGAAGTGATATTTGTCTTTCAACCAATTATAACGACATACCAAAAGTAAATTGGACTCGAAAAGATCACGATACAAAGCTAGATTCATTGCCGGTTAAAGAAGCTGCATCACCAAGCTTATTTCAACCCTATTGACGAGGGTTCTTCGGGAGGTAAAAGCATTTTGGGAAAAGTATTGTGCCACTCTGGCGTTGAATGCATGTGGATATGTCTTACGGAAAAACTTGATGTTTGAGGTCACATACCGAACAGACATATATCCAAATGGGAATTTTCGACTCTCTATACTACAATCCCTCATCAGGACCATGCTGGCCAATATTAGTATATATGTTCATTGAAACTGATCGCCGATATATTAATGTCAGAAGCCGTACCGCATTAGTGTCTACTTCATGCAAGGGAAGCATTCGTAGGATGTTTCTTTGTTTATGAATTTCTCATTAAATATATTGAAATTTGGCAGCACAATATATCAACAGCATATAGGTATTCCAATTGGTACTACATGTAATTGCCCAGCCCTGTAAGCTGACCTATATCTGTTCTCTTATGAATACGACTATATGCAGGCGCTTTCATAAAGCAATCAATTCAAAGCCATTTCCTTCTCATTCACCAATCGCTATATAGACGATCTTTTCGCTGTGGATAATCGCTATATAAATGACGCAGTAAAGGATATATATCCACCTTCACTGGATTGGAAGAAAACTACAGATAGTCCTAAACGGAACATCATATTTGGACCTAGAACTGTATAAAAAATGAAGCGGGCCTTCTCTCTCGTCGTCTTTAGGACAAAGAGATTATTACAATTTCGTCATCGTAAGCTATCCCTTTCTGGACAGTAATATATTATGGGACCTGCATATGGCGTATACATATCTCGCGCTAAAACGTGACGAATGTAATCAACATTAACATTAGTTAAAACATTAAAGGTAGAAACTTATAAAACAGGACCATACCATCAAGCGGTTCCACTCAAAGTATCCCAAATATGGCGATACATATCGAATGCTAATAGCAAAATACGAGTGCAATATTTCAGTGGGACGTGAATATGGCGTATACATATCTCGCCTAGTAGCATTTGCTAGATCCTGTGTTAGTTGTGGCGATTTTAATCAACGTCCCATCTCATGGATGCAGAAATCTTTTAAACCGGGCTATACCACTAAGCGCCTTCATTCAAAGTTTCTCCAATTTGGCGATACATATCACATGCTAATAGTAAAATACGAGCGTAGCGTGCAAGACGTGACGTTGTCCTAACTTGTGTCTAATTCCTCTTATTTCCGGGGCTAGAGGGCATATGATCCCATGCACTTCAAGATCCGAATGGTGTTCATATGAACAGGCATAACCGAAGCGTGACTGAGATACGTTAGATAACGACTTTGAATTATGGACGTGGAGGTTCTTTAATGGACGACGACTGAATATTGAAGGACGGACCAGGCGCTTGTAATTCTGCTGGTCTTACATAGGCATGTAAATCTCAGCGTCCTTGCTGAGAATAAAATAGCTGGATACAGGCTTGCAAGAATCTCTTTTACCCAGATAATTTATTCATGACGACTACACAGACACAGATAAATCCCATAACAAGACTTTAAACGAGAAGTGTTATTCAAGAATTTGAATAAAATTCAATCAAAGTCAACGAAAATCGCTAATATTCCAATAATATTTTGAGGACACCATAATCTTTGTCCATAAATGCTACAGCATAATACGAAGGTTTGCCGCGATCCCGTGAAAATATAACATGCGAATCGGCTATCTCCTCCCGGTTGACTTTTGAAAAATAAAATGCCATTTCCCAGTCGAATGTCCATCAGAAAGGCACTCTCAATACAAGAAATAAATAAATACAATAAAGAAAAAAATAATAATAATGTGACGAAAATGCCCATGACCTGGAGAATGTCATTTTCGTTGTACGCTGACATTCTAAATAGCATTGTGAATGGACCGACAATGGTGGATATGTACACAGAGTTGTGTACATAACAGAATACAATATTATTACTTTATTATTGCCTTGGTTGTTTCTACAGGTCCCCCATCCTACCTCCTCGATCCAGACAAGGTGACAGGTTGAATCGGACCTTCCTCGTTGGCCAATTCCAGTCATACGAGACTGCGTTCACATCAGCCTGACAATTTGTCACAGGGGCCTGAGACCAGGCCGCCTCAAGTCTGGTGTACACCGCAAGGATAGACGTTTTCTGACCGCTCGAACGTCACAACTGGTGGCAGCGGTGGGCCAACACCGGGAAACCGACGGAGAAGGTACCACGCTGGGAAGAAACAAGAAAACCAAGCATGACGACTATTGGAGATGTCGACGCCGAACTACGTCCAGCGTACAGCGACTCGCTGTCATGGAAGACGAGAAGCCAGCGGCAGCTGTCCACAACGCCAACTCCAAGAGACCGAGAAGAGTCACGACGAGGAGTGGGGACCGGACGATCAGCGTTTGAGGCACCGAAGAGAGTGGATTTGCTAGACCTGTCCACAGTAGAACTAGACGCAGAGCTGTCGGCTCCCCGAGCTGACCTGTCGCTGATACCTTCGTGACAGACGTTGCCCGGCGAGAATGGAAGTTATCGAGACCCTAAAGACTCTGGTTCTGATAACCACGGTCTCGGGGGCCGATACGAACACCGTGACGACGATTCGACCGTACAGATGATGGAGGAGATTGCCGAGCTACGACAAACCATGGTGTCTATGGCCAGGACTGTATCGGTGATAGCGATCCAGATGTCCAGAATCAATGCCAGTCGGATTCAGGAAAGAGAGGCGATCAGACGACCGGACACTGAAAACGACGTCGCAGAGCTGAATGCGAGTTGTGAGGCTGCTGAAACGGTTGGTGATCAACGCCGAACTAAGTCCGGATCGCAGCAGGGTTGCGATCAGACGCCACCGCCGCCGAGACGAGAACGAGATGAGCCCATGAGCTGGAGGCAGCCATTACAGACATCGACCCCTGTGGTTGAGGTGAGGCGGCCGATGTTGACGGCGGCAAAGGCAGCTACCTATGATGGGACGACGCCATTGCGGGATTATCTCTCCCGTTTCGACCACTGTGCTGCTATCAACGGATGGACATACTCACAACAGGGTCAATATCTGGCCGTCGCCCTCCGAGGATCTGCCCAGCAGCTTTTAGCCAGCTTGAAATCAGAACCAGGGAGTGCTGACTATGGACGATTGAGGGATGCCTTGGAGAAGCGGTTTGCCCCGCCGAATCAACTGGATTTGTACACAACGCAGTTAAAATCCAGATACCGAGAGAAGTCAGAAGATCTTCCGGGCCTAGCTCAGGCATTATTTCGGCTTGCACAACAGGCATATCCCGATGCCGGGGATGATGTACAGGATACCTTGGCAAAGGATCAGTTTTTGGAGGCTATTGGGAGCGAGCTTAGATTTCTTGTATGGCAGACGCGGCCGAAGACCTTAGATGCAGCTGTACACTCTGCTGTAGAAGTAGAAGCATTCAAGTCCTCGCAACGCCGTAAGACTTGGGCAACCGCGAAGTCCACGGTTCCTAGTAAAGATGAGGGAATAGCTGCAACCTCCGAGGATGACGAAGAATCTGAAGCTCGCCTGAGAAAACAGATCAAAGACTTGATGGAGGAAATAATGCGAAAGTCTCAGCCTCAACCACGGCGACGACCACAAAGATACACCAGAGGTCAACAACGGACGTATAGGAATCGGGAGCGAAGTAATGCTTGCTGGTCGTGCGGCAGAGAGGGTCATTACCGGGCGGACTGCCCAGAGGTATCCACAACAGATGACTCTAAACCGCAGAGATCGCCCAAGAATCCTCCCAAAGTTAATACTTCCGGGGAAGCTGGACTCTATTTGCCTGCCAAGATCGGGCCAGTGAAGATGTGGTGTTATGTTGACACGGGGGCGTCGATTTCCCTCCTGAGCGAGAAAGTATACCAGCAGCTGAGTCCGCGGCTCAAACTAGCCTTGAGTAGCCCATCTTATGCTAATATTCGTATGGCTGACGGTACGCCAATGCCCATGAAAGGTGAAGCTGATTTTAAAATCACTATAGACGGTACCACACGAACACAGAAGATGATAGTCGGAGATCTGACAGTGGACGCTCTCCTGGGGTACGACTTCCTAGGCACCCACTGTACCCAGATCGACGCGCAGCGGCACCGGGTCAAGTATGGCGGCTACTACGTCCAATGTGAGGTCGTGGAGAGTGCAGGTTGTTACCGTGGAACCAAGGCCGAGACGAAACCGCAGCGGACAACCCGGAGGTGAGATATTAAGCGCCCCGCACGTTATCAGGATTATGCTCTAGCATGTCAACCGAAGATAGAGAAGATGAGTGAAAAGGAGAAGAGTCGACGTGACCGAAGCCGGAGTCCGCATGGGCGCAAGCAGAAGTCCAAGACGGATGGGTCTGCGGAGCGTGTGTGGGGTTCATTCTGTGACCGGAACTACAACTGCAGGAAGCACCTCCGGGAACACCTACGTCGAGTTCATGATTGAGAGACTGGGCGGCGATACCCGTCGCCAAGGGCCAAGGAAGACCCTGTGATCGAGATCCCTGCACAGATCTGGCAGCCTCGGGCGAGACCGTCCAACAGCGCTGCTACGCCCGCAGTTCGCCGTCTGTCAATGGTGACTGTGCTACCGGGAAGAGGGGCGAACGCCCCTGAAGTCGACCCCGGCACTGCAGCAACTGGGGTGGATGTGGCACTCGAAATCAGCGAGGATGAGCCTCAACTCTCCCATCCACCATTCAACGAGGAGACGGAGCGGGAGATGCTTGCTGAGAATGACGCGGGCAATGATGGACGCCCCATCACCCCCGGAGCCGTGAATGAGGAGGCCAATCCAGACGAGTGTGTTCGGAGCAACACAACGGCTGCCGAAGAACCGGATGCGGTGGCAAATACCTCAGGCGCGGATGGCGAAACCGCAGGCGAGGAGAAGGGGCGAGGCAACTCGCCTGCGTTCTTCAGACCTTGTGGGACTGATGCCTCGGCGGAGGCAGTGGAGCCAGAAGAACCCGAGGTAATCCACCCAACAGAAATGCCCGGAGGCGGTGTCCGTGCTGCGAGTACCCCAGCCGGAGAGGAAAGCAGGCCGGAGGACATGGAGGCGGCGCCTCCCCAGAGAGTAGTGGTTCGCCGGACGAGGACCTACGTTGACACGGTCAGAAATCGCCGTGGGGTGGTAACCCGGGAAATATACGACGAGTGGGAGTGGAGTGAGGAGCACAACCTGCGGTCTGAGGCGTGGCCATGTATTGCCACTCCCAAGGACAAGGAGTGAGGACTGTGTGTCGCCAGGGACCTGCTGTTCCCTTTCCCGCCTCATCGACGACCCGGCAGACCGCCGGGAAGAGCGTCATCTGTAATTCGGCCATTATTGGTCAGTGCCGTGAAGCAGAGACCTGATGTCCCCTCCTTCAGTGACGACCCAACAGACAGCTGGGAAGAACGTCTGATGTAATTCTGCCGTAATTGGAGACTTTGTTATACTGTGGACTATCTACACTTTCGAAGAAAGGACTGCGTGTTCATTCTACTCACCTGTGATTGGTAGCTGTGCCGAGCTCCACGGCGAGGGCGTCGTGTTTTCGAAGGCGAGAGTAGTGTGACGAAAATGCCCATGGCCTGGAGAATGTCATTTTCGTTGTACGCTGACATTCTAAATAACATTGTGAATGGACCGACAATGGTGGATATTCGGTTTACCTGTATTAACTATGCGCTGAAACTTTCAGCGAGGGATTTGTAAATATCCCTGACACGCATCTTGCATCGGAACCGGGCGAGAGAAGTCGAACTCTGTTGTTCTGACACAAAATCCAACACCGCCTGAGTCTACACTTTCGCTATATGGAGGCTGCCATGTTGTGCGCGCAATGCATTCTGGGAGCCAGAGCCTATATAAGACGCAGAGACTGGACCTTCAGGATTCTGTCTCAGACATTCGGCGGGCAAACATCGTGCAGGAGAGCACGGGGACAGGATCGCCGCAAATGTGTCGAAAGTGCCGAATAGATTGCCGAAACAGCGCCGAACCATCCGCCGAAGGGTTGGAAAGCCGAGAGCTGAGCCATAGTTTGGGGATAATAGATACTAACACGCACAGTATCTGATGACGAGACGAACCGCCAGACGGGGATAAGATACTAACACGCACAGTATCTGAAGACGAGATGTCCATCAACGGGAAATACAGAGCACCAAATATCCCACACTGCAGCCCATCACACAAATTCCATTTTACATGATTACATATACTTGCTCACATACAAGATCGTCGGCCTTAGGGACCGAATAGATCTAATCACCCTCACCTACACTAGTTCCCTACAGGCCTCGGCTAGAGGTGACGGATTACACAAGCTTACCTCCACTGTACATATTTACACTGCCGCAGGGCTCGAATTATGCTTTGCCGCAAGTCTTGAATACTATTACAAATCATTGATATTAATTGACATTACACTGTAAGGTAATAATACGCCCCCGAGACCAGGGCATTATTACCACATATATATGCAGACAATCTGAGCCTATTAACTCGTCCTTGGGTCAACGCCGTGAGGGCCGAAATCGGGTCGCCGAAGACGTGAAGTCTGCCGAGCCGAAGACGGGCCGCCGAAGACGTGAAGTCTGCCGAGCCGAAAGGGGTCGCCGCCGAAGTCGGGTCGCCGAAGACGTGAGGTCTGCCGAGCCAAAAGGGGCTGCCGTCGAAGACCCTGTGGTGTGCCGTACGGGCCGACGCCGCCGAAGGGCTACTGCCAGAAGAGGCAGTGATACGGAGAGGATTCCAGAGACGATTAATAACGCTTAGATGAACTGGGCCGTGTAACCTGAGACACGGTAGACGTTCCATACAGTCCGGGGCTACGCCTACGACCGGAGAGGAACCAGAGACGCCGGACCATACCTCGACGAGAGCCAGTCTGGACGAGACTGGGCCGTGACGCGTCATAGATAGGGTCTCATGTATATATTGTATATTATTGGTCTTTCTCTTTAAGATAAAGATAACACTTAACGATAACTACCTCTAGAGTAGGGATCTTTATTACAGGTATTGTGCGCGTACAGAGCTGTGTACATAACAGAATACAATATTATTACTTTATTATTGCCTTGGTTGTTTCTACAGGTGCCCCCATCCTACCTCCTCGATCCAGACAAGGTGACAGGTTGAATCGGACCTTCTTCGTTGGCCAATTCCAGTCATACGAGACTGCGTTCACATCAGCCTGACAATTTGTCAAAGGGGCCTGAGACCAGGCCGCCTCAAGTCTCGTGTACACCGCAAGGATAGACGTTTTCTGACCGCTCGAACGTCACAATAATAATACGAAAAAATCATCTCGAGCTATGAACAGTTTCCAATGGGGCTCATTTTACCGAAGTTCTGAAACAAGTCATCCACAACACAAAACCTGTGAATAATACAAAAAATGCTATTATTTCATTGATTAGAAAACTTATGGACATAATCATCTTAGTGATTATGTTGAACCGTAACATTAATCCTATACAGAGCGCGAGCAGCACAATTGTTTTTCATGACTCTGTAATGCAAGTCCCACCTTTCTCAATATACAATAAAAAAATAGGTAGTTTTGCACAACGATGCCTGACCGGCTGTGCGGCTCGTGGTATACATTTTTGGTTCATACCTTTTCATTCTGGTCTATATTTATACTATGAGATAAATATTTAAGTGGGGACAGCTCGCATATTATCAACATGAAGCGCTTTACCATAATGGTCCTTTCTTGGCAGAATAAGTGGATTACCATCATGGTCCTTCCTTGACAGAATAAGTGGATTACCGTAATGGTCCTTCCTTGAAATAGTAAGTGGATTACCATGATAGTCCTTCCTTGACATAGTAAATAGATTACCATAATGGTCCTTCCTTGACATAATAAGTGGATTACCATAATGGTCCTTCCTTGACATAAGAAGTGAATCACCATAATGGTCCTTCTTTGAAATAGTAAGTGGATTACCATAATGGTCCTCCCTTGACATAGTAAATAGATTATCATAATGGTCCTTCCTTGAAATAGTAAGTGGATTACCATAATGGTCCTTCCTTGACATAGTAAGTGGATTACCATAATGGTCCTTCCTTGACATAGTAAATAGATTACCATAATGGTCCTTCCTTGACATAATAAGTGGATTACCATAATGGTCCTTCCTTGACATAAGAAGTGGAACACCATAATGGTCCTTCCTTGAAATAGTAAGTGGATTACCATAATGGTCCTTCCTTGACATAGTAAATAGATTATCATAATGGTCCTTCCTTGAACTAGTAAGTGGATTACCATAGTGGTCCTTCCTTGACATAGTAAGTGGTTTACCATAATGGTTCTTCCTTGACATAGTAAATAGATTACCATAATGGTCCTTCCTTGACATAATAAGTGGATTACCATAATGGTCCTTCCTTGACATAAGAAGTGGATCACCATAATGGTCCTTCCTTGAAATAGTAAGTGGATTACCATAATGGTGCTTCCTTGACATAAGAAGTGGTCTACCATAATGGTGCTTCCTTGACATAAGAAGTGGATCACCATAATGGTCCTTCCTTAGTGGGTTTCAATAGTTACGGAAATTAACGTCAATATGCACAAAAGTCATGTAAGTGCGCAGAGTAAAGCTAGTGTTTATGATTTATATCGGTAGAAGGGCAATTTAAAGATGAATTTGAGCATTGATGTGGAAACACAGAGTCAGCTACCGTCATCCATGGAAAATTCGCTCGTCAAAACGAAAGGTGGGTGTTTCATCGCTAAATTGCAATCAAGTAGAACATAAACGTGCACAAAGACAGAGTGAGGGAAGCGGTCAACCGTTTTAATTGATGAAAGCAAACGATTGCGGTAATCGCCTTATCTATTCATATTCAGCGCAGACACCTACGCATATGATGAAAAGCAATGGTGATATGAAAAGTGAAAAAAACTCTCAAAGTGCAAAATACAATTACTTTACCCTCCTCCCGGTCTCATTCTGGACGACCTGGGAAGAAATGTAAGCTATAAATTATACTAACAAATTGTCAGTCGATAAACGCATTTTCAGCGTTATTTCAAGGGGAATAATGTTATTGATGAATATTGACAATTTTGCGTCTCCACGAATCAGAAAATATCATCAGCTTTGTCACCTCTTTCACATCCATTACTTAAATGTGGCCCCCAAAAATACGTATTCTGTGTAAAGATTGCCACACCCGTTTATGGAAAGATGCTTCAGCTTCGGTTGTCATATATGAGAATGACAATACACGACTTGCCGTTCGTCTGAAAGTGGCAAAAAGAAGATAATTGCCACTTTTTTAGGAGCAAGATTCGGATACAGCAATGCCTTCAACATGGCCCTCTGGAAAATCACCATCATAAGTTTGTTTATAGAGAGTGCCAGAAGCTATTTCTAGACGACCGGCAATGTGTTTATTGAAAAACAAGCATTAATTGTTTGGTAACGTAGTTGGTTTATTAACAGAATACGTATAGATTCAAAATTATACTACAGGAAATGTACTTCGTGAAAGGGATGTAGATGATAGCTGATTTGTATGACACTTACGGGAGATGGCTTGATTTCTGATGCACGGGTTACTGATAATTTGTTTTGTATCATAATGCGGAAAAAATAAAGAGAACTTATTCTTAGGACGACAGCTCGACACGGTAAACAATTACGATTTTGACATGGTTGACTTTGTTAATTTCTGGATTTAAATATTCCAGAAGGATCTGCATATGGGGCATACATATCTCGCCTACAATTAGCAAAATGTGACGATGTCGATCCCTCTGCAACCAGGTCTCTATGTTCGGTATGGCATGATAGATAATTTACAAACCATGTCTTCAGTTGTATCTTTGTCTTGACTGGTACATGACCTCTGTTCAAACGAAATCTATCCAGCTCCCCGGATTTAGTTCAGTTCCAAGTTTAGAGTATCAGACTGTCGGGTATCTTTTCACATTTATTCAAATAAATTTCCCTCCGCCATCCATAACCCTGCTATTCAATGTTTCTCTATGCTCGAACAGTCATGTTACTCAGAGTAATTGGCTCTAGCACTGTCCACTACGCTGTCAGACAGGACATTTCTCCCCCCCCCACAAGTGGGTGTGCTAAACCTCCAGCTACACAGTCCTCGAGTAACAATAGACTGTCAGTTATGAGCTGGCTCTTTTGTCCTGATGACTGTATGGCGACGATTGCGCTACAGCTAGTAACACTGAACTGAGTAGTCTCAAATGCCTGTTCAGCTATGTTCATAATTTTTCTATAATCGAACACTCCATTCTGTTCTTGTTACTCAGAGTAATGGGCTCTAGCAATGTTCGCTACGCTGTCAGACCAGGGCGATGTGCTCAACCTCCAACTGCACAGTGCTCGTGTGACAACACACATAACTGTCAGTTGCGAGCTAGCTCATTGTCCTGCGGCGGTTACACTACAGCTCATAACACGGCACTGAGCACCGCATATAGGACCAATATAAATATTTCTTTTGTGATAATCACTTAGACATGAATATCATATTTCGTGTTGTTGGCAAATACGAATCTATACGCGACAGAATAATATGATCCTATCATATATTATAATATAATAATAGTAGCAGAGATACATTGTCTATACTATGAAAAATGAAATGCTTCCGCCTGTGCCACAGCGTATTATTGTGAAAGGAGCCATGTGTGAGGGCCTGCGTCTGTGCAAGACGGGGAGACTCAATTAACTTACAGGCAGTTGTTTGGTTTAAAGCATAGTCATCAACGACACGGATTTTGCGACAATAATAAGTTTGTTCATCGCTTCTCCGTTTCAAGAAAATTCTTATTTTATTCATCTATGCCGGTGTTGAATGGTGCCAACGGTCGAACGAAAAATGTATTTCGATTATTGATTGCGGAATACTTTGGAATATGGTATAATTCTATCAGATATCTTGAAAAAAGGCAAGATGGACTCACAGTGGTGTCATTTTTGTGAATTTCTTCGCAATAGTAATTCGATGTGAAATAAAATAGTTTTTACCTACAGAAAAGCAAACATTTTGTAGGAAAATGATGAAAATATACCTTTTCTGATACCCCACATGCGCGCCCTTTTCAATTTACCCATGTTCCTCGGCGAGAGTATACAGGTTCGCCAAATGTTGACCCCAATATGATAAGCTACATGTGCAAAGTCACGGAATGTCCGCCCTGAATTTGGTGTTGTTCGGGAGATAGGACAGGAAGTTTGGTACGGGGGGTGATGGAGGGCATAATTTCATTCAGGTCAGAAAGAGATAAAGTGGATACGTACTACTTTCGATATATGTTAGTATTTATTAGAAAAAAATATGCGGGTCTATCTGAACGGGTGCACAATTTGTATGTATTTAAATATCTATATAGTGCTGATATAAATGCCACCGAATATTATTACCAGTTGCCGGGGCGTTCTCTGTGGGATATACCTACTTTCCACGTATCATAAATCCTCATATCAATGTGGTAAAAAGAAAGCGGAAGGAGCTCTGCCGAGCTACTGCCGAATGTCGATCTGACACCTGACCTTTGACACCGACATGTGATGTCAGCGCTGTGATGTGGGCTTTCACTACTATTACGTGATTTGCTTGGCAGACGACAAGAAGAAGAGTTGAAACACCCCGGAATGGGCGAATCAGAGACCTCGAATTCACAAATCGAAGGAAGTTAACGAAGATTATATTTGAAACTGTTAATAATAGTAATAAACATGATTTGGTCTGGACGTTATAATATTACTATCGGCCCTTTATCAATAATTAGCAGCCCACCATAATCATTAGCGGCCCTCGGGACCGAAGGGCCCGAATTATGAATGTCGGGAAGATAAAAAAGTATAGTGCCCTATAAATCCCTATAAAAATATTGTTATATCAACCCTACCTGGCTTGGGGGGGGGGGAGCATTATGGCCCCCCTACCAAACTTCTGCGCTATCTCCGGAACGACGAAACATGGAATGCTGAAACTCCGGGAATATAGTTTATCATATTGGGGTCATTTTGAACCCATTTGCATAATGGGTAAATTCAAGATGGCGGCCACATGGGATACCAGAAAAGTTATGTTTTTGTCATATTTCTTCAAAATGTCTGCTTTTCCGCTATGAAAAGTGGGCAAAAACTATTTTATTTCTCATCATGTTAATATTTACTAATTTATCATGGAGTTTTTGCATAAATAAAAAAAATCGGAAAATCCGACCGAAAAATCTATCAAAAAATTCCGTTTTTGAAAATGACGTCACTGTGACGTCATCAAAG